>JAKOGI010003708.1:0-44442 GCA_029747015.1 Carnegiea gigantea
CTTTCCCTTTGATTTCTTTTGTTGTTCTACCTTGTAGGCTAGAGAACTCAAATCATCAAGGGATGAATATGGTTGCAATTCAACAATATGAGCAATAGACTCATCAAGTCTGGTTAAGTATCTTACCAAGGTTTGAGAGTCATCTTCTTTCAAGTCGCATTTGAGTAGGAGTTGTTCAAACTCCCGAGTGTATTCTTCCACACTCTTGGATCCTTGGTTGAGTCGATGGAGCTTGAGATAATTGTCTTGCACATAGTGAGAGGGAAGAAACTTGGCCTTGAGTTTTTCTTTCATTTTGGCCCAAGTTCTGATTTTCCCTTCCCCGTTTCTTGCTCTTTTCGCTCCAAGGTTAGCCCCCCAGATTGAAGCATATTTTCTGAGTTTAAGGGCTACGAGTTTTACCTTCTTGTCCTCCGGGATGTCCTCATATTCAAAGATCCTCTCAATGGTGTGCAACCAATCGAGAAATAATTCCGGGTCAAGTTGGCCTTCAAATTCAGGGATGTCAATTCGGACACCACCAATATTGCCTCCTTGCCTTCGTCTCCTTGGGGCTTCTTCGTCACTAGAATTGGCTCAGAATTGAAAGACTTCTTCTTCCAATTCGACCACCGGTTCATGAGGACGAGAGGGAGTGGGGCTATGAACCCACCTTCGTTTTTCCTCCAAAAGTTGCCCAAGTTGAGTTCGAAGATAAGTGACTTGAGCTTCTAACTCTTCCACACGTGCTTGGCCGCTTCTTGTGGACTTTGTAGACATGTTGGAGATGCTTTGAAGGAAGAATAGGCAGTAGGGAAAGTGGCACGGTCGTGCAAGGGGGCACGGGCAGGCCGTGCTATGCTTCGGTTGAAGGAAATGCAGAAAAGTAGAGTGGCACGGTCGTGCTTGGTGGCACGGGGGCACCGTGCTCCGTCTCGACTTGAAGATTTCTGGAAAATGATATGGCACGGTCGTGTGTGGTGGCACGGGGGCACCGTGCTGCTTCTCTGGTCTTTGAGACTCGGATCGCCGGTTTGTGCCTCTTTTTGTTTTTTTTGTATTTTGGCTTTTTGGGATGTATGTGGGTGTGATGTGGGTCACTTAAGAACCTTGGCTCTGATACCAATTGATGTATAAGTGGGTGGCAAGTGAACCAAATCAAACTTCAACTCAAAATAAGCCAAATTGGGAAGAGAAATGAAAGATGGATGAGATGGATGAAGCACTTCACTACACGAGAAAAAGGGATAGAACAAGATCTTGTAATTGAGATAATCCTTCACGGAGCCACTCAATGACTTGACCTTGGGCTAATTCTCTTGTCTTAACCAAGGAATCACTCCAATTGGAAAAGGAAGAGAACCTAGAACACCACTTGAATTTGCCACAATTCAAGATATAGAACTAGGAATTTAGTTGCACTTTTGAGAAACACACTCAAAGTACTTGTATTGCTTTGGAAATTTCTTACAATGCTGAATGATTAGCTTCACATGCCCCTCCCCTTTTATAGACTCAGCAAAAGACAATCAAAAGACTCAAATAACTCCTAACAATTAAAACTAGCTAATGAAAAGTCTAAGAAAAATGAAAAGACACATCATAAAAGGGGGTGGGGGAGGTTACAAGGAATATTCTAGGATTTTTGCAGCTGATTACATCAATCTAGAAGCATCTAAAACGTGCACAATATCAGCCACACAAATATATGTAACCTAAGACTCTTCATATTCCCAGCATTAATCCTTGCAACTGCCTCAACTTCAACAGAGCATAACTTCCAGAATACTCGGCCAAATCACGCGTTCTTGGGCTTGTTAGAAAGCCCTGGAAGTCTATTTTCCAGAATGGGCTCATTTGCTCAATTTGGATAAGCGGTTTGAAAGTTATGGCCCAAACAATGCACCTATCTCAGACTGGACTGGATCAGCATAACGTATCTTTGAGTGATATTTTGCCCAATCAAATGACGTCCAAATTAAACAAACTTGGGCTTATTTGAAAGCTGAAATCTTAAACTTCAAAACCATGTGGAGCCTCAAGTTGTGGGACCACTTTAGGTAGGCCAAAAGTGCACACAAAAAGCGGGAAATTTCTGGATGAAGGCGGCACTACCTCTTCGGGTATGAACGCCAATTTCCGGCAAAGTTTGGCAACTTCCTTGACTTCTTGGAGCTTGAGTGAGTCCTCCTTGGGCTGAGCTTGATGGTCCTTGGGCTTCTCACGATGGTCTCCATCAGGAGGTCTTTGTGTGGAGTGGGGACGAGAAAGAGGTTTGGACAAGATGCTCTTTCCCTTAGATTTCTTTTGTTGCTCTACCTTATAGGCTAGAGAACTCAAGTCATCTAGGGATGAATAGGGTTGCAACTCAATTACATGAGCAATGGACTCATCAAGACCAATCAAGTATCTTACCAAGGTTTGTGAGTCGTCTTCTTTCAAATCACATTTGAGTAGGAGTTGTTCAAACTCCCGAATGTATTCTTCCACACTCTTGGATCCTTGCTTGAGTCGATGGAGCTTGAGATAATTGTCTTGCACATAGTGAGAGGGAAGAAACTTGGCCTTAAGCTTTTCTTTCATTTTGGCCCAAGTTCTGATTTTTCCCTTTCCATTCCTTGCTCTTTTAGCTCCAAGATTAGCCCACCAAATTGAAGCATATTTTCTGAGTTTAAGGGCTACAAGTTTTACCTTCTTGTCCTCCGGGATGTCCTCGTACTCAAATATTCGCTCAATGGTATGCAACCAATCGAGGAACAAATCCGGGTCAAGTTGACCTTCAAATTCGGGGATGTCAATTCGGACACCACCAATATTGCCTCCTTGCTTTCGTCTGCATGGGGCTTCCTCATCACTTGAATTGGCACGGGAGTGATGGACTTCCTCTTCAGATTCGACCACCGGTTCATGAGGGTGAGAGGGTGTGGGGCTATGAACCCACCTTCTTTTCTCCTCTAAGAGTTGGCCAAGTTGTGTCCGGAGATATGTAACCTGGGCTTCCAACTCCTCTACTCTTGCTTGATCGCTTCTTGTAGACTTAGTAGACATGTTGAAGTGCTTTGGGGGAAGAAAATGCTGCTGGGGAAGGTGGCACGGGCGTGCAGTGAGGCGCGAGGTGGCCGTGCTTTGCTTCGACTTGTGAAATGCAGATTTTGAAGGAGGCACGGTCGTGCTCCTTGGCACGGGCGACCGTGCGTAGGTTCGGGTTTGTGGGTGAGGCTGTTGCAGGGGTGTTTTTATATTTTGACTTTTGGGATGTATTTTGGTGTGATGTGGGTCTCTTAAAACCCTTGGCTCTGATACCAATTGATGTATGTGTGGGTGGAAAGTGATCCAAATCAAACTCAAACTCAAAACAAACCAAAGCGAAAAGAGAAACGAAAGATGGATGAGATGGAAGAAGATCTTCACCACACAAGAAAAGGATAGAACAAGACCTTGTAATTGAGATAATCCTTCACGGAGCCACTCAATGACTTGATCTGGGGCTAATTCTCTTGTCTTAACCGAGGAATCACTCCAATGGAGAAGATAGAGAACCTAGAACACCACTTGAATTTGCCACAATTCAAGATATAGAACTAGGAATTTTAGATGCACTTTGGAGAAACACACTCAAAGTACTTGTATTGCTTTTGGAAATCTCATACAATCTGAATGACAAGCATCACACGCCCCTCCTCTTTTATAAGCTCAGCAAAAGATAACCAAAAGACTCAACAACTCCTAACAATTAAAACTAGCCAATGAAAAGACTAAGTAAAATGAAAAGACTCATCATAAAAGGGGTGGGGGAGCTTACAAGGAATATTCTAGGATTTCTATCAGCTGATTATCTCCATCTAGAAGCCTCCAAAACGTGCACAATATCAGCCACACAAACACAAGTAACCGAAGACTCTTCACTTTCCCAGAATTAATCCTTGCAACTGCCTCAACTTCAACAGAGTATATCTTCCAGAATACTCGGCCAAAACACGCGTTCTTGGGCGTGTTAGAAAGCCCTGGAAGTCTATTTTCCAGCATGGGCTCATTTGCTCAATTTGGATAAGCGGTGAAAAAGTTATGGCCCAAACAATGCACCTATCTCAGACTGGACTGGATCAGAATAATGTACCTTTGAGTGATATTTTGCCCAATCAAATGACGTCCAAATTAAACAAACTTGGGCTTATTTTAAAGCTGAAATCTTAAGCTTCCAAAGCATATGGGCCCTCAAGTTGTGGGTCTACTTGAGCTTGTCCAAAAGTTGCCACAGAAATTACCTTCCGCAGGGATGAATCGGGCACTAATTCTTCGGAAGGAATAAAACTTTTCTACAGAGTTTTGCCACGTCTTTGACTTCTTGAAGCTTGATTGGGTCTTCCTTGGGCTGGGCTTGATGGTCTTTGGGCCGTTCATGATGGTCTCCATCACCTCACTAGCTTAATTAATCTCAAGATTGAGGTGTCAAGCATCCAAAAGCCAATGTGCAGCAGCTTGGGGCCTTGAATCTATCAAGGGGACAAGAGTACACTCCAAAACCAAGGTTGCAGCCGGCCCTCCCTTGTAACCGGTTAAAAGGAATTTCCTTCCTTCTTTGGCTGGATAAAAGAAGCACAAGCTGGCCCCTTAGCTCAACTTTAGGGCCATGATTTGATAAATATTTAGGTGCCTTTTCATGCCCTAAAGTTTAACAAAAGTTGGAGTTGAATAGGTCAGCCAATCGTCCCCTTAATTCAGGCTGTGCTGGATTGCGCCCTGCAGTGCGCTGTCTTCGGTTTTGGCTTGGTTGACTGACCTAATGGACTCCAAATGCCTTGAAAAAGGTCTTGTTGGAAAGCTAAGATCTTAAGCTTCAAGGGGGTGGTGCGTGCAGGAAATTTCCCCTTCTACATTTTGCTCCAACAAGGAAACAAAACTGGGCCAGAAACGGTATGAACTGGGCAGTTCGATTTCTTCTTTGTGCATGTGATTTCTGACTAAGGCATGAACTTCTTTGGCCTCCTTGGACTCCTTAGCAGGGGAGGGATCATTGGCAATGGTTTTGGGAGGTTTGGTTGGATGGTCCCCATCATCCCCCCCAGGTGAGTTGGAGTTTGGCCTCAAACTTGGGATTTCTTCATTCTCTTCAAAGTATGGGCTGAGGTCAGCCACATTGAAGGTGGCAGAGACCCCATACTCACCGGGCAAGTCGACCTTGTAGGCATTAGGCCCGACCTTCTCCAATATCTCAAAGGGGCCATCCGATCTCGGCATGATTCTGGACTTGCGTTTGCTTGGAAACCTTTCCTTCCTCAAATGGGTCCACACTAAGTCTCCTGGTTGGAAATGGGCCTCCCTCTTGTGCTTGTTGGCTTGGTGCATGGCCTGGGCATTAGCCTTCTCAATCCTCTCCCGGACTTGAGCATGAAGGTCTTTGATCTCTTTGGCCCTTTTCTCGGCCTCCCAACTAAACTTGTTAGGTGTAGGAATGGGAGTGAGGTCCAAGGGTGTTTTTGGATTGTACCCATAGACCACTTGAAAGGGGGAAAGGTGGGTGGCTTTGCTTGGTGCCCGATTGAAAGCAAACTCCGCATGGGGCAAGAGTTCATCCCAAGCCTTGAGGTTCTTCTTCACAAGTACCCGAAACAAGGTTCCCAAAGTCCGGTTAGTCAGGTGACAAGTGGTACTGAACTTGAGGTGTGTCCCCATCTTTCTCCAAAATGTGAGCCAAAAGTGACTAAGGAACTTAGTGTCCCTATCCGAAACCATGCTTTTGGGGATGCCATGTAGTCTTACAATCTCCTTGAAGTAGAAATTGGCTATGTGGGTGGCATCATGGGTGGTGTGACAAGGAACAAAGTGGGCCATTTTGGAGAATCGGTCCACCACCACCATGATGGAGTCCTTGCTTCTTTGAGTGCGAGGCAAACCCGTGATGAAGTCCAAACTAATGTCTTCCCATGGGGCTAAAGGCACGGGCAAAGGAGAGTAGAGACCGTGGGGAAGGAGATGGCTCTTAGCCATGTGACAAATTGAACACCTTTTGATAAAGTGTTCCACATCTTTAGCCATCTTCGGCCAATAATAATGCTCCTTGAGCATTGAACAAGTCTTCTCCACCCCAAAGTGACCGGATAGAGCACCACTATGAAGCTCTTGAATTAGTAACTTCCTAAACCCACACTTGGGGATGCAAAGCCGTGACCCCTTGAAGAGGAACCCCTCTAGGACATGGAAGAGACCGTAGGGGTGGTTGGCACATTTGACATAGATCTCTTTGAAGTCCTCATCATTGGTGTACATCCCTTTGACAATTTCAAACCCAAGTACCTTGGATTCTAGGACCGAGAGGAGAAAGTATCTCCTAGAGAGTGCATCCGCTCCCTTGTTTAGCTTGCCGGCCTTGTGATGTATCATGAAGTTGAATGCTTGGAGGTACTCAACCCACTTAGCATGGCGGGGGTTGAGCTTATGTTGCCCTTGAATGAACTTGAGGGCTTCATGGTCCGAATGTAAAATGAATTCGGCCCCTACTAGATAGTGCCTCCAGTGTTCCAAAGCTCGAACTATTGCATAAAACTCTTTATCATAGGTGGAGTACTTCCTCTTGGCGTCATTCAACTTCTCACTAAAGAACGCAATGGGCCGTTTTTCTTGAGATAAAACAGCCCCGATGCCCACTCCGGAGGCATCACACTCCACCTCAAAGACCTTGGAGAAGCTTGGTAGTGCTAGGATAGGAGCACTTGTAAGCCTCCTCTTGATTTCCTCAAAGGCCAATTGGGCTTGTTCATTCCACTCAAAGGTCTTTCCCTTGATGACCTCGGTCATGGGAGCGACAATAAAGCTAAAATCCTTCACAAATCTCCTATAAAAGGAAGCCAAACCATGGAAGTTTCGGACTTGTTGTATCGAGGCGGGAGTAGGCCACTCACGGATGGCCTTGACCTTGTCTTCATCAACATGGATGCCTTGAGCCGAAACCACATAACCCAAGAAGATAACTTGGGGAGTGAAGAAATGACATTTCTCAAGATTACCATAGAGCTTTTCTTGAGCCAAAATGCTTAAGACTTGGTGAAGGTGGCTTGCATGCTCTTGCTCATCCCGGCTATACACAAGAATGTCATCGAAATAGACGACAACAAACTTGCCTATGACTGGCCTAAGCACCTCATTCATAAGTCTCATGAAAGTGCTTGGTGCATTAGTCAAGCCAAATGGCATGACCAACCACTCATATAGGCCTCCCTTGGTCTTAAAGGCCGTCTTCCATTCATCCCCTTCGAAAATCCGGATTTGATAATAGCCACTTCTAAGGTCGATTTTGGAGAAGATAGTGGCTCCATGAAGCTCATCAAGCAAATCCTCCAACCTTGGGATAGGGTACCGGTACTTAACGGTGATCTTGTTGATAGCTCTACTATCAACACACATTCTCATACTTCCATCTTTCTTTGGCACAAGTAGGGCCGGGACGGCGCAGGGGCTTAAGCTCTCACGGATTAGACCCTTAGCTAGGAGATCATCAACTTGACGTTGGACTTCTTGAGTTTCTTGAGGGTTCATCCTATAGGCCGGTTTATTTGGGAGAGTGGAACCGGGCACAAGGTCAATTTTGTGTTGGATGGACCGCTTGGGTGGCAAGCCATAAGGTATCTCTTGAGGGAAGACATGTTAAAAGGTGTGTAGGAGGGGTACAAGCATGGGGTGGTGGGTGACCGAGGTTAAGGCCGGTTCATGGCCTAGCAATATCCACTCTTTGTTGGGTGCAAACTCATGCATTTGGGATTTGAGGAGGGTAGTGAGAAAGACATCTCTTTGTGGGTTTTCCTTAGGCTTGCAGGGGGTGGTTGATTTGAGGGGAGTGAGGGTGATCTTTTTGTGGTTCTTGGTGAAGGTGTAGGTATACATACGGCCATCATGCATGACCCTCCTATAAAAGAGCCAAAGGCGACCCAACAAGACATGACACGCATCCATGGGAACAATGTCACACCAAATCTCATCTTTGTAAGCTTTCCCAATGCTTAAGGACAAGAGGCACCGGGAAGAGATTTGCAAACCTTTGCTTTGATTGAGCCATTGGATGGTATATGGCTTTGGATGGGGAGTCACCGAGAGCTTGAGTTTGTCCACCATAGATTGCGAAGCCACATTTGCACAACTTCCCCCATCAATGATAAGGGAGCACACCTTACCTCCTGTGGTGCACCTTGTATGGAAGATGGACTCTCTTTGTTCAAGCTCATCTTGGGAAGCTAGACCACTTAAGGTGATCCACCTCTGGTGGATCATGATGATGGTCAACCCAAGCCTGAGGATGTTCAAAAGGTTCTTAAGATCATGAGTAGTCAATTTGAAGCCCCGGAGGTTTCTTTTCCGGTTTTACCATGCGCTAGTCCCGCGTTTCTGACCTTGGTTGCCTGACTTAACGTCACTTTGGGCTTTCTTTTTACTTGGGTCTTTTAGTTCCAGAAATAAGATTTCCAATAAGCCAAGAATCTAGTCATTTGGACTTCATTTACCCACTCAATTCAGCCTTCAAAGCCCACCTATTAAAACGACCAGTTTTCAGTTACAGTTCTGGCAGCTTGGATTGTTCAGCCCATATCTTTCGATTGGAAGGTCCAAATCCAATGAAAAAACGTGAACCATTGGAAACTAGACTTCTTAAGCTTTCCAGGGATACCTCATTTGTTCAATTTGGAGCAGTATCCACGGAGTTATGGCTCAGAGAAATTGACCTTGCTGCAGATTGTAACGGCTGTATTTAATGCGTGGATTGAAAGCCTTGGGTGTGTGTTAATGCTTCTCCAACGGCTCCCAACGGCTCCTTGGCTTAAATTCCAGAGATCCTAGCATATTTTTTGGAATATTTGGGGGGTCACACATTGAAAGGATGGAGTTGCAATGGCTTAGATTCTAGAAGAGTCATTGTCTTAATAGCCTTATTTAAATTCCTTGTCTTTTGCTTTCCTAGTGTTTAATGCTTTGTAACTCATGAGTTAGCAGCATTTTTAGAGTCTTCTTTGCCTATAAAAGGCCCTTAGATGTGTACTTTGGCCATCAACGAATGAAATTGAGTGAGTTTAATCACAAGGTTGAGTGCTATCTCCCTTCTTGTAACTTTCTCTCTTGCTTATCTCTAGATTAGCTCTCTAGAGTGGTGTTCAAAAGTTCTTCTTGATCAATTGAGTGGTGATATCTTATCTCACTTGATCTTGAAGTTGAGCTCTAAGAATCTTAGTGGTGACATCTTATCCAAGATCCTTAGTTTTATCTTCTCTTTCATTATTAAGCTACATTCGAACCGCACTCCCTTTATGATCCCTTCTTAGTCCTTGTTCCTTTAGGGCTTAGAAGTGCATCATAAGGCCCTTCGAATGACCAAGAGTTCTCCTTCATCCGGACCCTCTTCCACTTCTTCTAGGGATTCATTCGGTACTTGTTCCCCCTCTTCTTCATTCTCCTCATTAAACTCCTCAAAGGAAGCTTGAAATTCGGCCAAGGTGACAACTCTCTTATTTGGGCCACTCGGAGGCAATGTGCCCTAATCCTTGACACCGAAAACACCTCCTTCTCTCTTCCGGCTTGGGGGGATTTCGTTGAGGTGTATTTTGGGCATTTGAGGGGTTTGGCTGTGGGGGTGGTGGAACTTGAGGTTTGGGATTTGTGTTTGGGGGTCTTTGGAAGGGGTAAGACCGAGTAGGGGGAGGGGGTTTGGACATGATCCCCTTCCCTTTAGCCTTACGGTGTTGTTCCACTTTGTGTGCTAGGGACTAAGCTCATCAAGAGAAGAGTACGGGTGTAGCTCAATGATATGGGCAATTTGTTCATCCATGATGGAGACCATCCCACCAAACCTTCAAAAGCCATTGCCAATGATCCGTCCCCCGCTAGGGAGTCCAAG
Organism: Carnegiea gigantea; assembly: GCA_029747015.1. Taxonomy (NCBI): domain Eukaryota; kingdom Viridiplantae; phylum Streptophyta; class Magnoliopsida; order Caryophyllales; family Cactaceae; genus Carnegiea; species Carnegiea gigantea. The sequence goes on from JAKOGI010003708.1 coordinate 9,857, forward strand.
AAGGCCAAAGGAGTTCATGCCATAGTCAGAAAACGTATGCACAAAGAAGAAAGTGAACTGCCCAGTTCATACCGTTTCTGACCCGGTTTTGTTTCTCTGTTGGAGCAAAATGCAGAAGGGGAAATTTCCTGCACGCACCACCCCCTTAAAGCTTAATATCTTAGCTTTCCAACAAGACCTTTTTCAAGGCATTTGGAGTCCATTTGGTCAGCCAACCAAGCCCAAAACTGAAGACTGTGCACTGCAGGGCGCCAATCAGCACAGTCCGAATTAAGGGAATGTTTGGCCCACCAACTCAACTCCATTGTTTCTGAAATTTTGCAGCATGAAAGGGGACATAAATATTTATCAAGTCAAGGGTTCAAATCCCATCCAAAGCACCCCCTTGTGTTGGTATTATCCAGCCAAAAGGACAAGGAAAACACCCTTTTAACCGGTTTGTCTCTAGCCGGTACAAGGGGCTGATTTCCCTTGGTTTTTGCTTGCCCACTTGCCTAATGACTCACCTTTGCTGCACTCTAGGACTTTTGTAAGCTTGACACCTCATTTGGGAGGCATAATAACCCCTAATGAGGTAGATTAAGCTAGGTAGTGAGGTGTTTAACTTGTAGTGGCTGATTTGATGTGTCTCTCTTCCCCACATGTACTTAGCTTTGTATTTGCTGCCTAGGGAGAGAGGGAGCTCGGCCATGGCTTGTTAAAAGGCAGCTTGGTTCCTTCATTTTGCAACCAACTTGAATGCATAAGCTTGTGAGTTCTCAAAGAAACTCTCCCCTCAAAATTCCTAGTCTATATCTTAAGTGTGGCAACTTAAGTGGTGTCTAGGTCCCTTTATCTCAATTAGGTGGTGATTCCTAATTGATCTAAGGGGATTGCCCAAGTATCCAACAAGAGTGGCTCCTCTTGGATTATCTCTTGAAGGTGCTTGCTCTATCAACTCTCCTCTTATCTTCTACACTCTCTCCCTTTCCTCCCTTAGTTTCCTTAGCAAGAACAAGGGTGGAGTAAGCTTGGGTTGTGTTCATTGCAAGCATACATCAACTTGGTATCAGAGCCTAGGCTACCCTCCTGAATATTGCTTCCAACCTCAAACACATCCCAAACACAAAACCCACAAAAACATCCCAAACACTCCCCCCACGGATTTTCAGCCGTGCACGACCAGAAACACAGCACGGGTGCCCCGTGCCCCCATAGCACGACCGTGCCACACAATTCCTGCAACCTTCATTTTCCAGCAACCTAGCACGGTCACCCCGTGCCAACCCACACGACCGTGCCACAGACCCTGTCCCAGAATTCACCCTCAGCCCGTGAGCACGCCCACCCCGTGCTGATGCATATTTCCATATGCATCATTTTTATTCAAGTCCAATCTCAAAGAAGAAAAGGGTCAAAGAAGATCATGCTTGGAAGTGTGCTTATTTGGTCTTATTAAGTGAGTTCAAAGACTCACGACACTATGGAGAGGTCAAAAAGAGGTTAAACTTTGCTAGAAATTTGGTGCCGAATTCATCCCTGCGGAACCCGATTTTGTGACCACTTTTGGACAAGCTCAAGTGGACCCACAACTTGAGGGCCCATGTGCTTTTGAAGCTTAAAATTTCAGCTTTAAAATAAGCCCAAGTTTGTTTAATTTGGACGTCATTTGATTGGGCAAAATATCACTCAAAGATACGTTATGCTGATCCAGTCCAGTCTGAGATAGGTGCATTGTTTGGGCCATAACTTTCAAACCTCTTATCCAAATTGAGCAAATGAGCCCATTCTAGAAAATAGACTTCCAGAGCTTTCTAACAAGCCCAAGAACGCGTGATTGGGCCGAGTATTCTGGAAGTTATGCTCTGTTGAAGTTGAGGCAGTTGCAAGGATTAATGCTGGGAATATGAAGAGTCTTCGGTTACATATACTTGTGTGGCTGATGTTGTGCACGTTTTGGAGGCTTCTAGATGAAGATATTCAGCTGAGAAATCCTAGAATATTCCTTATAACCTCCCCCACCCCTTTTATGATGAGTCTTTTTATTTTTCCTAAGTCTTTTCAATTTTCTAGTTTTAATTACTAGGAGTTTTTAAGTCTTTTGGTTGTCTTTGTTTAGCCTATAAATAGGTGGGTTGTGTAGTTGCATTTCATCATTCAGAGTTGTAAGCTTTCCCAAGTGAAATACAATTACCTTTGAGTGTGATTCTCAAAAGTATTCCAAATCCCTAGTTCTATATCTTGAATTTTGGCAAGTTCAAGTGGTGTTCTAGGTTCTCTTTTCTTTTCCAATTGGAGTGATTCCTTGGTGAAGACGAGAGGATTTGCCCAAGATCAAGTCCTTGAGTGGCTCCGCGAAGGATTATCTCAAGTACAAGGTCTTGTTTATCCTTTGTTCTGTTTTGCTATTATTTTCATTCCACCTCAATCAACCTTCCATTTTTCTCTTTACTTTGGTTCAATTCTTATTTGGGTTTATTTGAGTTTGATTTGGTTCACTTACCACCCACATATACATCAATTGGTATCAGAGCCAGGTTCTTAAGTGACCCACTTCACACCCAAATACATCCCAAAAAGCCAAAACACAAAAACAAAAAAAAAAGGCACAAACCGGCAAACCCAGTCTCAAAGACCAGAGAAGCAGCACGGTGCCCCCGTGCCGCCAAGCACGACCGTGCCACTCTACTTTTCTGCATTTTCTTCAGCCGAAGTATAGCACGGCCTGACCGTGCCCCCTTGCACGACCGTGCCACCTTTGCCACAGCCAACTTTCGTTTCAAATCAATCCACGAAGAACCCTAGACCTCATCCTTTATGCCGTCTTCAAAGAACTTCGAGAAAGAACTAGCTCTTATTGATATTGGATATGCTTGCTTTGCAATTCCAAAATTTCATGGCGAAAAGGAAGAGTTCGCAGGTTGGTTATCTAAGGTGGAACGAGTTTTTGCTTGTTGTATCCTTGGTGACCAAGAGAAGTTCAAAGTGGTTATTTCAAGATTGAGAGGATGTGCACTTCAGTGGTGGAATAAATACAAGTTTGAGCAAAAAAAGAAAGGAAAAGAAAAGGTGAGAACTTGGAAGAAATTGAGTAGTAAGTTGAAGGGTTCCTTTTACCCATCCACTTACATGCCCATGACAGAAAGTATCTCCGTTAAGCTCACGGGTTCATTCCCTTCCACCCCACAAAAAGAACCAACCCCACAAATGAACTTTCCCCCACAACCTAGGAGGTGTCTCAAGTGCCAAGGGCTTGGACACTTATCCACGGATTGCCCAAATAACGAGGTCATTACCTTGGAAGAAAGGAAAGCTGTGGAAGAAGAGAACGATCAGGAGGAAAGCCTTGAAGAAGAAATTGAACTCAAGGTTGAAAAAGAAGAAATACTTCACTTAGAGAAGGTTTCTCAAAAGCCAAACGAAATTGAAGAAGAGCATGCAAATATTCATTTCAATCCAAAGGAGCAAGACCATACCCTATCCTTTCCCCACAAAATCACATTAACCCCCATTCAACCTTCCCAAATCCTCAAACCACATAAAGCCTCACAAAATGATCTATTACTCACCTCTCTTTCCCCAATCGAATCTCACCTTAGTTTTCACCCTTCCCACACCCACTTTTATCAAACCTCTATGCATATTGCTTTTCAAGTGCTGCCTTTTGACCTTCTTCCATCTCCCAAACCCAAAGACAGTCCTCACTTGGATGTCTTTCTCATCCCCCTCCTCTATGCCACCCTACAAATGATGCCATTTGGCCACTTCCTACAAGAGCTCCCATTTCATAAGCATGCCTCCCTTCATGAGAAGCTTGCCAATCCTTTGAGTTTGAGGACAAACTCAAAACAACCCGGGGAGTATGATGCATATTTCCATATGCATCATTTTATTCAAGTCCAATTTCAAAGAAGAAAAGGGTCAAAGAAGATCATGCTTGGAAGTGTGCTTATTGGGTCTTATTAAGTGAGTTCAAAGACTCACGACACTATGGAGAGGTCAAAAAGAGGTTAAGCTTTGCTAGAAATTTGGTGCCGAATTCATCCCTGCGGAACACGATTTTTGTGACCACTTTTGGACAAGCTCAAGTGGACCCACAACTTGAGGGCCCATGTGCTTTTGAAGCTTAAGATGTCAGCTTTAAAATAAGCCCAATTTTATTTACTTTGGACATCATTTGATTGGGCAAAATATCACTCAAAGATACGTTGTGCTGATCCAGTCCAGTCTGAGATAGGTTCATTGTTTGGGCCATAACTTTCAAACTGCTTATCCAAATTGAGCCAATGAGCCCATTATGGAAAATAGACTTCCAGGGCTTTCTAACAAGCCCAAGAACGCGTGATTTGGCCGAGTATTCTGGAAGTTATGCTCTGTTGAAGTTGAGGCAGTTGCAAGGATTAATGCTGGGAATATTAAGAGTCTTCGGTTACATATACTTGTGTGGCTGATATTGTGCACGTTTTGGAGGCTTCTAGATGGAGATATTCAGCTGAGAAATCCTAGAATATTCCTTATAACCTCACCCACCCCTTTTATGATGAGTCTTTTTATTTTTCCTAAGTCTTTTCAATTTTCTAGTTTTAATTACTAGGAGTTTTAAGTCTTTTGGTTGTCTTTGTTTAGCCTATAAATAGGTGGGTTGTGTAGTTGCATTTCATCATTCAGAGTTGTAAGCTTTCCCAAGTGAAATACAAGTACCTTTGAGTGTGATTTTCAAAAGTATTCCAAATCCCTAGTTCTATATCTTGAATTTTGGCAAGTTCAAGTGGTGTTCTAGGTTCTCTTCCTTTTCCAATTGGAGTGATTCCTTGGTGAAGACAAGAGAATTTGCCCAAGATCAAGTCCTTGAGTGGCTCCGTGAAGGATTATCTCAAGTGCAAGGTCTTGTTTATCCTTTGTTCTGTTTTGCTATTATTTTCATTCCACCTCAATCAACCTTCCATTTTCTCTTTACTTTGGTTCAATTCTTATTTGGGTTTATTTGAGTTTGATTTGGTTCACTTACCACCCACATATACATCACGTGCCACTGCACACGGCCATGCCTCCCTCTTCCCGTCCCAAAACACTAAGCTTCCACCACAAAGCTATCATGTCCGCTAGCCTCACCCCTTCCCAAGTGGCTGAATAAGCTCATAGAGAGAAAGCCGAACTTGAGGCTCGAGTCAAGTACCTTCAACGGCAACTTGGCCAACTTATGGAAGAAAAGAGGCGACACCAATGGGGCTCTAGAAGTTCAAGCAAGCATGGGGACTCGGACGACTCCGAGGGAAGCAACCCCTTTGGAGATTCAAGCGAAGAAGAGCAAGGTAGACGTCCCCGCCGACATCAAAGGCAACATGAACGAGGTTATGGAGATTTCAAAGTTGATATCCCTGAGTTTGAAGGACAACTTGATCCGGATGTCTTCCTCGATTGGTTGCAAACGGTGGAGCGAGTCTTTGAGTACAAAGACATCCCGGAAGGCAAAAAAGTAAAGCTAGTGGCCTTGAAACTTCGCAAATATGCATCTATTTGGTGGTCCAATGTTGTGTCTAAGAGAGTAAGAAAGGGGAAAAGTAAGATTAAGACTTGGGAGAAGATGAAGTCCAAACTAAAGGCCAAATTCTTACCCCCACATTACCTCCAAGACAATTTCCTTAAACTCCACCACCTCAAACAAGGTTCCAAAAGTGTAGAAGAGTACACTAGGGACTTTGAACAACTCTTGAAATGTGATTTGAAGGAGGACGACTCTCAAACCTTGATTCGCTATTTGAGTGGACTTGATGAACAAATTGCTCATATTGTTGAACTACACCCTTACACATCCCTTGATGAGCTAAGTGCTTTAGCCCACAAAGTCGAAATGCAAAAGAAGATCAAAGGCAAGAGCCCCACCTCCAAACCTACTCCACGGCCTTACGGTTTCCAAAACCCTCCATGCATTCCTCAAGATGTCTTCCCACCTCCAAACCCAAAACCCCCACAAAACACCACTCCACAAACTCCCTCCAAACAACCACCCCCAAAACCCTCTAGCAAAATCCGGTGTTTTCGTTGCCAAGGCCTTGGACACTATGCTTCCGAGTGTCCCAACAAGAGAATGGTTTCTCTAGCCGAGTATCAAGCTTCCCTAGAGGAGCTAGAAGAGGAGGTAGAGAAGGGGGAGGAAGAGAAAGAGGTGTATTTGAATGAAACCATAGAGGAGGTTGAAGAGGGCCCGGATGAAGGAGAACTTTTGATGGAGGTCCATCCACAAGGCCTAATAATGTTTCATTGATCCAAAATAATCAAGAAATCAACTCCAAAGTCACGGCCATGAGTCACTTGATGGCAAACACACAAGGTGATACACCCGGGTTCTCATCCAGATTTTTACCCGGTTTTTGCTATCTTATTACATCGGCCTAAAGCATATTTTGGTGTCCGTTTTTTGGATGATTATCAAGTTCAGGATGTTAACTTTTAAGTCCAATTGGTTTCATATCATTTGGAATTCAATTTGGTTACTTAAAACAGTTCATCTCTTGAACCTGTCCGGATTGCACTGCAAAATGCACGGTTTTGGTTTTCCGGTTTGTTCAAGGGGCAAATGATGTCCAAATGCTACGATTCTAATTGGAGGGTAAACTAGACATCTTGAGGTTTCCAACCATGCAAGAAACGTAGCAATTAGTCATCATTTGAGGTGTCAAACATGCGTTGCAAGTGGAGGCAGAAACCGGCTGCTTGACACCCGGTTGCTTAGCCTGGTGGTTTTCCTCCTTCAAGGGGTTTGCTTAAGGTGGAAGGCTGCCAAGCAGGTCATTTTGAGCTGCTTGATTAAGCACCACTCAGCTACTTGAGAGAGAGACACGTGGAGCTAGTGAAACGCCACCATTTTGCAAGCTCTCATTCGACCACTCAAGCATGACATGGCACACATGCAATTTTCAGCCTTTTGAGGTGGCAGCCGTGCACTCTTACCTTCCTAGCTGGGAAATTGAGTCATCTACATTCCTTAATGCATAGGAAAGGCTTAGGAAGATAAATTAAGTGCTTGTAAAATAAACTTTCAGCTTTTGGTTTATATTAGAGTAAACCGTGTGTTAGATAGTGATTAGCAAGCTTAATGACTTTCCTCCCTTGGAAGGAAAGCTCATTCATGTACTCTCAAGGCCATATAAAGCCTTGTATGTTCATTTTGAAGCAACAGAGTTGATAATTCAGTTGTGAGTAAAGACCTTGTGTCTTGTGATTTCTTAAACACTTAACTTGCTTATCCTTAATTGTGGCCGATTAAGGTGGTGACCAAGTGAGTCTTGATCTTTGATTAGGTGGTGTATCTTATCCTAATCCAAGATCAAGGGCCCTAAGCTAAATGATTAGTGGTGTATCTTATCTAATCATCTAGCTTAGAACTATCCAAAGGTTCATTAAACACTCTTGAAGTTCACCAACTAACTCTTGGTTTCACTCCTCTCAAACCGTGAGTTACTTCTTGTTCTTCTTAGTGTTTCTTCATCCTTCTTACTTTCCTCACTTCCTTTACTCCTTGCTTCCTCTTTACCATACAAAATCAAGCCTTTACATAGCTGATTGCATCGAACTTCCAAAAACCTTTAAAGCTATCTCAAACCGTGAAGAAGAGCTTTCCTAGGCAAGCTAGGCAGTGAATTGGCACGGTCACCCCGTGCCATCAAGCACGGCCGTGCCACTCCTGGCCGTGAGAAATTGCTTATTTTCTAGCCTCCTTCAATGAGAGTCCTTGGGTTATTTCCTTCCCCTTGGACTTACATCAGTTTTGGTATCAGAGCAAGTTCAGAACTTGGCCTGAACCCCACGCCATTCCCAGCCTATCTCTGAAATCATTCCAAACACAATCAAGCATAAACCGTTCCTTCCTTCGATCACAATGAGTGCTAGCATATCTGTGGAAGAAAGACTTGAGGTTCTTTCCAAGCAAATGCAAGAACTAAGTGTGAGTAATCAAGAACTTAAGGCTCGAAATGAGTACTTGAGGAAACAGCTTGGAAACCACATGAAACAAAAGCAGAAACTTCAAGAATCACCAAGCATTCGGATTGGAACAGATTATGGCTATGAAGAGGAAGCTAGCAATGCGTTATCTGAAGAGGAAGTGTCGTTTGAAAGAATACAAAGAAGAGCTCGGCCTACTTTCAACTCTAATGAGATCAAGGTTGATGTTCCTGAGTTCGAGGGTAAGCTAGATCCTGATGAGTTCATTGAATGGTTACAAACAGTGGAGCGTATCTTTGAATTCAAGGAGATTCCAGAGGATAAGAAAGTCAAAATAGTTGCTCTTAGACTAAGGAAATATGCCTCCTTATGGTGGACAAACCTTAATGCTAAGAGAACTAGAGAAAGGAAGAGTAAGATTGCTACTTGGGACAAAATGAAAGCCAAGATGAAGGCCCGGTTTTTGCCTTCGACGTATGTCCAAGACCAATATATGCTCTTTCATCATTTGAATCAAGGCAAGATGAGTGTTGAAGAATATACTCGTGAGTTTGAGAAACTCATGATCAAATGTGACATTCGTGAGCCTGAAGAGCAGACCATGGTTCGTTACCTAGGTGGGCTTGATCCTAGGATAGCCAACGTGGTTGAGTTACAAGCTTATGCCACCTTTGATGAAGTGTGTGTCCTAGCACACAAGGTGGAGCAGCAAAGAAAGTCTAGGATGAATGTTCGTGATTCATTCAAGCCCTATTCTACACCAAACCGTGGGCAACCCTTAAACAAGGGGAGTACCACACCTCAGCCTAAATCATCTACCCCTTTCCCATCTAACCCACAAAAGAACCAAGCTCCTCAAAGGCCACCACCACCAAACCCCCCACGTCCAAACCCATACCCTGTAAGCCAAAGAAGGTGTTACAAGTGCCAAGGCTTAGGACATATTGCTTCTGATTGTCCTAGTCGAAAGGTAGTCACCTTAGCTGAATGGGAAGCCATAGAGGGAGAATTTGCCGAGGAGAAAGAAGAGGAAAAGGCAGAAGATGCTGAGAGCGATCATGAAGATGATCAGGAGGAGTTTGTGGAAAACGCAGATGAAGGTGAGATGCTAGTAATTCGAAGGGTATTGAGCAATCAACGAGTTGCTAAGGATGAACAACGTGAGAATATCTTTCACTCACGGTGTACAGTCCAAGGCAAAGTGTGCTCGCTAATCATCGATGGAGGAAGTTGTGCCAACGTTGTTTCATTAAGCATGATTGAGAAACTGAACCTTCAATCCACGACACACCCACACCCATACAACATTCAATGGTTAAATCAAGGCAAGGGATTACAAGTTAACTCTCGTTGCTTGATTTCATTCTCTCTTGGTAAGAACTACCAAGATGAACTTTGGTGTGATGTTATCCCCATGGATGCTTGTCATATTCTGTTAGGACGACCATGGATGTATGACAGGAAGGTTATGCATAATGGTTATCTTAATACTTATTCCTTTACCAAAGATGGCAAGAAGATTACCCTGAATCCCATGTCACCATCCGAACTCCACAAAATGAAACCACAAAAAAGCCAAAATCAATCTGACTTGCTTTTAACATATGTTGAACCACTTTTAAAGGCCTCTCAACATGACTTCAAAGCTTTGAAAGAATGGATATTGCAAGTACAAGATGAGCCAGAAACACCACTTCCTTCCCATCCCATAGCCAAGGTCATATTGAATCAGTTCGGTCACCTATTCCCAGATGAAATACCTTCGGGTTTACCCCCAAAGCGTGATATTCAACATCATATTGACCTTATCCCAGGATCCATTCTACCTAATAAACCAGCCTACAGGACAAATCCCAGAGAAACTCAAGAGATTCAACGTCAAGTTGAAGAACTAATATTCAAGGGATTGGTACGAGAATCCTTAAGCCCGTGTGCTGTTCCTGCTCTTTTGGTTCCGAAAAAGGATGGTAGTATGAGGATGTGTGTTGACAGTAGGGCCATAAACAAGATCACTATCAAGTATAGGTACCCTATACCTAGGCTTGAAGATATGTTGGATGAGTTACATGGCTCTAAGGTGTTTAGCAAGATTGATTTAAGGAGTGGTTATTATCAGATTCGTATTAGGGAGGGCGATGAGTGGAAAACTGCTTTCAAGACTAAGGGCGGATTATATGAATGGTTAGTCATGCCTTTCGGTCTTTCTAATGCCCCTAGTACGTTTATGAGACTAATGAATCAAGTATTTCGACCATACTTAGGCAAGTTCGTGGTTGTTTACTTCGATGATATATTGGTGTTTAGTAAGAATGAGCAAGAACATCAAGATCACTTAACTCAGGTGATGCTCGTTCTTGAAAAGGAGAAGTTATTCGGGAACCTAAAGAAGTGTACCTTCTTTACTCATGAAGTTACCTTCTTAGGTTATATTGTTTCTGAAGATGGTATTAAGGCGGATGAAAGCAAGATTGAGGCTATTCGGACTTGGCCTGTTCCTAAGAGCATTCATGACGTTTGAAGCTTTCATGGCTTGGCTTCTTTCTATAGGAGGTTCATACGCAATTTCAGCACTATTCTAGCTCCTATGACTGAAGTCCTTAAGGGTTCCTCGTTCACTTGGAATCCTAAAGCCCAAGCAGCCTTTGAAGAAGTGAAAGAGAGGCTAACTCAAGCACCGATTTTAGCTCTACCGTGTTTTGAGAAGGTCTTTGAAGTTGAATGCGATGCTTCTGGAGTTAGTATTGGAGGCATTCTTACTCAAGAAGGACGCCCTTTGGCCTTCTTCAGTGAGAAGTTATGTGACACCAGGAAGAGATATTCAACTTATGACAAGGAGTTCTATGCCATCGTTCGATGCCTAGAACATTGGAACCATTATTTGATTGCCAGTGAGTTTATTCTACACTCAGATCACGAGGCTTTGAAGTATATTCAAGGCCAACATAAGTTAAAATCACGCCATGCTAAATGGGTTGAGTTCCTGCAGTCCTTTCACTTTACTATCAAGCATAAGTCTGGCAAATTGAATCAAGGCGCCGATGCTCTTTCAAGGCGTTATCTATTGATGTTCCAATTAGATGCTTGTATCCTTGGATTTGAGCATCTAAAGGCTGTATACCAGGATGATGAAGATTTTTGGGTGTTATACTCTGAGTGTACTAAACATCCCAAAGGGGATTTCTTAATTCACGAAGAGTTTCTCTTTAAAGGTGCTCGGTTATGTGTTCCCAAATGCAGCACTCGTGAGTTGTTAATTCGAGAGGTCCATGCTGGATCTTTAGCTGGTCATTTTGGCGAAGACAAGACCCTAACTATGCTTAGGGAACATTATTATTGGCCAGGTATGGAAAAGGACGTTCAAGACATCATTAGAAGGTGCAGTACGTGTCAAATTGCGAAGAGTCATTCGCTTCCTCAGGGACTATACACGCCACTTCCTATTCCTACGTTACCTTGGGTGGACGTTAGTATGGATTTCATACTTGGTTTACCAAAGACACAAAGGAATAAAGATTCTATCTTTGTGGTCGTGGATCGATTTTCGAAGATGGCTCATTTCATTCCCTGCAACAAGACTAATGATGCCACTCATGTTGCTGAGCTGTATTTCAAGGAGGTCATGAGACTTCATGGAATTCCTCGTTCCATCGTCTCAGATCGAGATACCAAGTTCCTAAGTCACTTTTGGATTACTTTGTGGAAAAAGTTGGGTACCAAACTCAAATACAGTACCACTTGTCATCCACAAATAGATGGGCAAACCGAGGTTACTAATCGAACCCTTGGTACTCTATTAAGGGTCTTGATTACAAACCACGCAAAAGCTTGGGATCTGTTACTTCCACATGCTGAGTTCGCTTACAATAGGACTCCAAGCAAGGCTACTGGTCTATCACCCTTTAAAGTGGTTTATGGGGTTGATCCCCTAAGTCCACTTGATCTTGTTCCTCGACTATTAGATCAAAAGCCAAGTGCGAATGCCGCTACTAGGGTGGAAGAAATCCAGAAGTTGCATGAGTTAGTAAAGGCCAAGATTGAGAAAACTACACTTTTATACACGGCCCAAGCTAACAAGCATAAGAAGGAGAAGCTTTTTAAACCAGGTGATTTGGTTTGGATTCATCTTCGTAAAGAACATTTTCCTTCCAAAAGGAAAACTAAATTGATGCCTAGAGCGGATGGTCCATTCGAGATTTTGGAGAAGATCAACAATAATGCTTATAAGGTGGAGTTACCAGGAGATTATGGAGTATCAGCTACGTTCAACGTTGCTGATTTAAGTCCTTATGAAGCAGATGGTTACCTTTCTCATTTGAGGATCAAATCTTCCCAACAAGGGGAGAATGATGGAGGTCCATCCACAAGGCCTAATAATGTTTCATTGATCCAAAATAATCAAGAAATCAACTCCAAAGTCACGGCCATGAGTCACTTGATGGCGAACACACAAGGTGATACACCCGGGTTCTCATCCAGATTTTTACCCGGTTTTTGCTATCTTATTACATCGGCCTAAAGCATATTTTGGTGTCCGTTTTTTGGATGATTATCAAGTTCAGGATGTTAACTTTTAAGTCCAATTGGTTTCATATCATTTGGAATTCATTTGGTTACTTAAAACAGTTCATCTCTTGAACCTGTCCGGATTGCACTGCAAAATGCACGGTTTTGGTTTTCCGGTTTGTTCAAGGGGCAAATGATGTCCAAATGCTACGATTCCAATTGGAGAGTAAACTAGACATCTTGAGGTTTCCAACCATGCAAGAAACGTAGCAATTAGTCATCATTTGAGGTGTCAAACATGCGTTGCAAGTGGAGGCAGAAACCGGCTGCTTGACACCCGGTTGCTTAGCCTGGTGGTTTTCCTCCTTCAAGGGGTTTGCTTAAGGTGGAAGGCTGCCAAGCAGGTCATTTTGAGCTGCTTGATTAAGCACCACTCAGCTACTTGAGAGAGAGACACGTGGAGCTAGTGAAACGCCACCATTTTGCAAGCTCTCATTCGACCACTCAAGCATGACATGGCACACATGCAATTTTCAGCCCTTTTGAGGTGGCAGCCGTGCACTCTTACCTTCCTAGCTGGGAAATTGAGTCATCTACATTCCTTAATGCATAGGAAAGGCTTAGGAAGATAAATTAAGTGCTTGTAAAATAAACTTTCAGCTTTTGGTTTATATTAGAGTAAACCGTGTGTTAGATGGTGATTAGCAAGCTTAATGACTTTCCTCCCTTGGAAGGAAAGCTCATTCATGTACTCTCAAGGCCATATAAAGCCTTGTATGTTCATTTTGAAGCAACAGAGTTGATAATTCAGTTGTGAGTAAAGACCTTGTGTCTTGTGATTTCTTAAACACTTAACTTGCTTATCCTTAATTGTGGCCGATTAAGGTGGTGACCAAGTGAGTCTTGATCTTTGATTAGGTGGTGTATCTTATCCTAATCCAAGATCAAGGGCCCTAAGCTAAATGATTAGTGGTGTATCTTATCTAATCATCTAGCTTAGAACTATCCAAAGTTTCATTAAACACTCTTGAAGTTCACCAACTAACTCTTGGTTTCACTCCTCTCAAACCGTGAGTTACTTCTTGTTCTTCTTAGTGTTTCTTCATCCTTCTTACTTTCCTCACTTCCTTTACTCCTTGATTCCTCTTTACCATACAAAATCAAGCCTTTACATAGCTGATTGCATCGAACTTCCAAAAACCTTCAAAGCTATCTCAAACCGTGAAGAAGAGCTTTCCTAGGCAAGCTAGGCAGTGAATTGGCACGGTCACCCTGTGCCATCAAGCACGGCCGTGCCACTCCTGGCCGTGAGAAATTGCTTATTTTCTAGCCTCCTTCAACGAGAGCCCTTGGGTTATTTCCTTCCCCTTGGACTTACATCAGTTTTTGGTCATTCGGAGGACCTTGAGTGGCCTAGCTTCCCCTGATGAGCTTGAACAAAGAGAATCCATCTTCCATACAAGGTGCACCGTAGGTGGCAAGGTGTGCTCCCTTATCATTGATGGGGGAAGTTGTACGAATGTGGCTTCACAATCTATGATGAACAAACTCAAACTTCCGGTGACTCCCCACCCAAAGCCATACACCATCCAATGGCTCAATCAAAACCAAGGTTTGCAAATCTCGTCTCAGTGCCTCTTATCCTTAAGCATTGGGAAGACTTATAAAGATGAGATTTGGTGTGACATTATCCCCATGGGTGCGTGCCATGTCTTGTTGGGTCGCCCTTGGCTCTTTGATAGGAGCGTCACGCATGATGGCCACATGAACACCTACACCTTCACCAAAGATCACAAAAGGATCACCCTCACTCCCATCAAACCAACCGCCCCCTCCAAACCCACGGCAAGCTCACAAAGAGATGTCTATCTCACTACCCTCCTCAAATCCCCTATGCATGAGTTCGCACCTCACAAGAAAAGAAAAAAAGCTCATTTTCAGCCTGGGGACCTAGTATGGGTCCAATTGAGGAAGGAGAGATTTCCTAACAAGAGGAAATCCAAATTAATGCCAAGATCGGATGGGCCTTTCGAAATCCTTGAGAAGGTTGGCCCAAGTACTTGCAAAATTGACCTCCCCGGTGATTATAGGGTGCCCGCCACCTTCAATGTGGCCGACTTGAGCCCTTGCTATGGTGAAGATGAAGAGTTATTGAGTTTGAGGCCAAACTCCAACCAACCCGGGGAGAATGATGGAGAGCATCCCACCAAACCTTCAAAAGCCATTGCCAATGATCCGTCCCCCGCTAGGGAGTCCAAGAAGGCCAAAGGAGTTCATGCCATAGTCAGAAAACGTATGCACAAAGAAGAAAGTGAACTGCCCAGTTCATACCGTTTCTGACCCGGTTTTGTTTCTCTGTTGGAGCAAAATGCAGAAGGGGAAATTTCCTGCACGCACCACCTCCTTAAAGCTTAAGATCTTAGCTTTCCAACAAGACCTTTGGCAAGGCATTTGGAGTCCATTTGGTCAGCCAACCAAGCCCAAAACTGAAGACAGTGCACTGTAGGGCGCCAATCAGCACAGTCCGAATTAAGGGAATGTTTGGCCCACCAACTCAACTCCATTGTTTCTGAAATTTTGCAGCATGAAAGGGGACATAAATATTTATCAAGTCAAGGGTTCAAATCCCATCCAAAGCACCCCCTTGTGTTGGTATTATCCAACCAAAAGGACAAGAAAAACACCCTTTTAACCGGTTTGTCTCTAGCCGGTACAAGGGGCTGATTTCCCTTGGTTTTTGCTTGCCCACTTGCCTAATGACTCACCTTTGCTGCACTCTAGGACTTTTGTAAGCTTGACACCTCATTTGGGAGGCATAATAACCCCTAATGAGGTAGATTAAGCTAGGTAGTGAGGTGTTTAACTTGTAGCGGCTGATTTGATGTGTCTCTCTTCCCCACATGTACTTAGCTTTGTATTTGCTGCCTAGGGAGAGAGGGAGCTCGGCCATGGCTTGTTAAAAGGCAGCTTGGTTCCTTCATTTTGCAACCAACTTGAATGCATAAGCTTGTGAGTTCTCAAAGAAACTCTCCCCTCAAAATTCCTAGTCTATATCTTAAGTGTGGCAACTTAAGTGGTGTCTAGGTCCCTTTATCTCAATTAGGTGGTGATTCCTAATTGATCTAAGGGGATTGCCCAAGTATCCAACAAGAGTGGCTCCTCTTGGATTATCTCTTGAAGGTGCTTGCTCTATCAACTCTCCTCTTATCTTCTACTGAAGCATATTCCCATATGCATCATTTTTATTTAAGGTCAACTTCCAAGAAGAAAAGTGTCAAACAAGAGCGTGCATGGGAACTCTCATATTTTCTCTTATTATGTGAGTTCAAGGATTTTAGACACCATGAAGTAGTCAAGCAAGTGGCGAAAATCAGGATAAAACTCTTATTCCTTCCGGAAGAATTGGTGCCCGATTCATCCCTGCGGAAGGTAATTTTTTTTTTTTTGTGCTCATTTTTTGGACTAGCTCAAGTGGACCCACAACTTGAGGGGCCACATGGTTTTGAAGCCTAAGATCTCAGCTTTCAAACAAGCCCAATTATGTTTAATTTGGACGTCGTTTGGTTGGGCTAAATATTACTCAAAGAAGACATGTCCTGCTCCAGTCCAGTTCTGATATAGGTGTAATGTTCGAACCATAACTTTTGATCTACTTATCCAAATTGAGCAAATGAGCCCATTCTGCAAAATAGATTTCCAGGGCTTTCCAACAAGCCCAGAATCACCTGATTGGGACGTGTGCGCTGAGAGTTATGCTCAGTTGAAGTGGAGGCTGCTGCAAGGATTAAATGCTGGACAAATGAAAAGACTTTGGTTACATGACATCATGTGGATGACATCATGCACGACTTGGAGTGTTCTAGATGGATGTCTTCAGCTGATTGAAAGCCTAGAATATTCTTTGTAGCCTCCCCCACCCCTTTATGTTGAGTCTTTTCTATTTTCCAAGCCTTTTCAATTTTCTAGTTTTAATTGCCAGGAGTTTTTAAGTCTTTTGGTTATCTTTGTTTAGCCTATAAATAGGTGGGTTATGTAGTTGCATTTGAATTCAGAGTTGTAAGCTTTCCCAAGTGAAATACAATTACCTTTGGGTGTGATTCTCAAAAGTATTCCAAATCCCTAGTTCTATATCTTGAATTTTGGCAAGTTCAAGTGGTGTTCTAGGTTCTCTTTTCTTTTCCAATTGGAGTGATTCCTTGGTGAAGACGAGAGGATTTGCCCAAGATCAAGTCCTTGAGTGGCTCCGCGAAGGATTATCTCAAGTGCAAGATCTTGTTTATCCTTTGTTCTGTTTTGCTATTATTTTCATTCCACCTCAATCAACCTTCCATTTTCTCTTTACTTTGGTTCAATTCTTATTTGGGTTTTTTTGAGTTTGATTTGGTTCACTTACCACCCACATATACATCATCTACACTCTCTCCCTTTCCTCCCTTAGTTTCCTTAGCAAGAACAAGGGTGGAGTAAGCTTGGGTTGTGTTCATTGCAAGCATACATCAATCCAATCCACTCAAATACCTCACAAGGGTTTGACTCTCATCTTCCCTTAAATCACATTTTAAGAGGAGTTGTTCGAACTCCCTAGTATACTCTTCCACACTCTTGGTACCTTGTTTGAGGTTATGGAGTTTGAGGTAGTTGTCATGAAGGTAATGGGTGGGTAGAAATTTGGCCCTTAGTTTATCCCTCATTTGTGCCCAAGTTCGGATTTTCCCCTTTCCCTTCCTTGTCCTTTTGGCCACTAAGTTAGGCCACCAAATTGAAGCATATTTGCGAAGCTTAAGGGCTACAAGTTTTACCTTTTTCTCATTCGAGATGTCCTTGTAGTCGAACACCCTCTCAGCATTTCGAAGGCAATCTAAGAACTCATTGGGGTCTAGGTGGCCTTCATACTCGGGTATGTCGACTTTGAAGTCAAGGTTGCCACCTCCACTAGGTCGGAATGGTCTTCCTCCCTCGTCCTCTTCACTAGATGACTCACGAGGGTAACTTCCTTCTTCCTCGGGACCAATCCGAGGTCCTTGCTCCGTGGGGCTCCTAGAGTCCCTCAAACTTCTCCTTTTTTCTTCTAGGAGTTGGCCTAATTGAGTTTGGAGATACTTGACCCTAGCCTCTAACTCGGCCTTCTCCTTAAGGGCAGCCTCGGCCAGTTGTTCCGGGGTGAGGCTTGAAGACATGGTGGTAGTAGGGAGGGAGATGTGATGTTTTGGGTCGGTTAGCAAACCGCACGGTCGTGCCGTAGGGCACGGCCTACCCGTGCTAGGCTGCTGGAATCGAATGGGGGTGTTGGGCAGAAGGCATGGTCGTGCCGAGCGGCACGGGGTACCCGTGCTTAAGTTCTGTCCTGGGCACGACAAGAACGTGCAAAGGAGAGGAAGGGAGATGTGTTTAAGGGTGTTTGTGGCTAAGTGTTTGGGGCTGTGTTTGTGGGTGGAAGCAAGCTCAGGAGGGTAGCCAAGGCTCTGATACCAATTGATGTATCTCTTCTTACACTTGCTAAAGAAGCGGAAGCAAAAGAAAGGTAGGCGTGTGAAGATGGGAGAAGAACAAGTTGATAGAACAAGTGCCTTCAAGAGATAATCCAAGAGGAGCCACTCTTGTTGAACACTTGGGCAATCTCTTTAGATCAATTAGGATACAGAAACACCACCTAATTGAGATAAAGAGACCTAGACACCACTTAAGTTGCCACACTTAAGATATAGAACTAGGATTTGGGAGAGACAATGCTCAAACTTGTATTCAATTTGAAAAAAGACCCTTACAAAAGGAAGAGAGGGGCTATTTATAGGCCACAACCTCCCTTACTCGGCCAAGGGCTGCAAAAACCAGCTGAAAAGTGACTAAATGACTAAGCCTAAGCTAGATTACAAGTACAAGTTGATTATACAAGTGATCTAGCCTAACCTTGACACCTCACTAGCTTAATTAATCTCAAGATTGAGGTGTGAAGCATCCAAAAGCCAATGTGCAGCATCTTGGGGCCTTGAATCTGTCAAGGGGACAAGAGTACACTCCAAAACCAAGGTTGCAGCCGGCCCTCCCTTGTAATCGGTTAAAAGGAATTTCCTTCCTTCTTTGGCTGGATAAAAGAAGCACAAGATGGTCCCTTAGCTCAACTTTAGGGCCATGATTTGATAAATATTTAGGTGCCTTTTCATGCCCTAAAGTTTGACAAAAGTTGGAGTTGAATAGGTCAGCCAATAGTCCCCTTAATTCAGGCTGTGCTGGATTGCGCCCTGCAGTGCGCTGTCTTCGGTTTTGGCTTGGTTGACTGACCTAATGGACTCCAAATGCCTTGCAAAAGGTCTTGTTGGAAAGCTAAGATCTTAAGCTTCAAGGGGGTGGTGCGTGCAGGAAATTTCCCCTTCTACGTTTTGCTCCAACAAGGAAACAAAACCGGGCCAAAAACGGTATGAACTGGGCAGTTCGATTTCTTCTTTGTGCATGTGATTTCTGACTAAGGCATGAACTTCTTAGGCGTCCTTGGACTCCTTAGCAGGGGAGGGATCATTGGCAATGGTTTTGGAAGGTTTGGTTGGATGGTCCCCATCAGCAACGTTAAATGTAGCTGATACTCCATAATCCCCTAGTAACTCCACCTTATAAGCATTATCATTAATCTTCTCCAAAATCTCGAATGGACCATCTGCTCGTGGCATCAGCTTAGTTTTCCTTTTGGAAGGAAAACGTTCTTTGCGTAGATGTATCCAGACCAAATCACCTGGCTTAAAAAGCTTCTCTCTTTTATGCTTGTTAGCTTGGGCCGTGTATGAGAGTGTAGTTTTCTCGATCTTGGCCTTTACTAACTCATGCAACTTCTGGATTTCTTCCACTCTAGCTGCGGCATCCGCACTTGGTTTTTGATCTAACGGTCGAGGAATAAGATCAAGTGGACTTAGAGGATCAGTCCCATAGACCACCTTAAAGGGTGATAGACCAGTAGCCTTGCTTGGAGTCTTGTTGTAAGAAAACTCAGCGTGTGGAAGTAACAGATCCCATGCATTAGCTTGGTGCTTAATCAAAACTCTTGATAAGGTATCAAGAGTTCGATTAGTCACCTCCGTTTGCCCATCTGTCTGGGGATGGCAAGTGGTACTGTACTTGAGTTTAGTACCTAGTTTTTTCCACAGAGTAATCCAAAAGTGACTTAAAAATATGGTATCTCGATCAGAGACGATGGAACGAGGAATTCCATGTAATCTCATCACCTCTTTGAAATAGAGCTCAGCAACATGAGTTGCATCATTAGTCTTGTTGCAGGGAATAAAATGAGCCATCTTTGAAAATCGATCCACAATCACAAAGATAGAATCTTTATTCCTTTGTGTCTTTGGTAAACCAAGTATGAAATCCATACTAACGTCTACCCATGGCAACGTAGGAATAGGAAGTGGCGTGTACAACCCCTGGGGGAGCGAATGACTCTTCGCGATCTGACATGTACTGCACCTTCTAATGATGTCTTGAACATCTTTCTCCATGCCTGGCCAATAATAATATTCCCTAAGCATGGTTAGGGTCTTATCTTCACCAAAATGACCAGCTAAAGAACTAGCATGGACATCTCGAACCAACAACTCACGAGTGCTGCATTTGGGGACACATAACCGAGCACCTTTAAAGAGAAACTCTTCTTGAATTAAGAAATCCCCTTTGGGTTGTTTAGCACACTCAGAGTATAACACCCCAAAATCTTCATCATCCTGGTATAAAGCCTTTAGATGCTCAAATCCAAGGATACAAGCATCTAACTAGAACAACAATAGATAACGCCGAGAAAGGGCATTGGCGCCTTGATTCAGCTTGCCGGACTTATGCTTGATAGTAAAGTGAAAGGACTGTAGGAACTCAACCCATTTAGCATGGCGTGAGTTTAACTTATGTTGGCCTTGAATATACTTCAAAGCCTCGTGATCAGAATGAAGAATAAACTCACTGGGAACCAAATAATGATTCCAATGTTCCAAGCATCGAACGATGGCATAGAACTCTTTGTCGTAGGTTGAATATCTTCTTCTAGTATCACATAATTTCTCACTGAAGAAGGCTAAAGGACGTCCTTCTTGGGTAAGAATTCCACCAATACCAACTCCAGAAGCATCGCACTTAATTTCAAAGACCTTCTCAAAGCATGGTAAAGCTAATACCGGTGCTTGAGTTAGTCTCTCTTTCACTTCTTCAAAGGCTGCTTGGGCTTTAGGATTCCAAGTGAACGAGGAACCCTTAAGAACTTCAGTCATAGGAGCTAAAATAGTGCTGAAATTGCGTATGAATCTCCTATAAAAAGAAGCCAAGCCATGAAAGCTTCGAACATCATGAATACTCTTAGGAACAGGCCAAGTCCGAATAGCCTTAATCTTGCTTTCATCTGCCTTAATACCATTTTCAGAAACAATATAACCTTAGAAGGTAACTTCATGGGTAAAGAAGGTACACTTCTTTAGGTTTCCAAACAATTTCTCCTTTTCAAGAACGAGCATCACCTGAGTTAAGTGATCTTGATGCTCTTGCTCATTCTTGCTAAACACCAAAATATCATCGAAGTAAACGACCACAAATTTGCCCAAGTATGGCCAAAATACTTGATTCATCAATCTCATAAACGTACTAGGGGCATTGGAAAGACCGAAAGGCATGACTAACCACTCATAAAATCCGCCCTTAGTCTTGAAAGCAGTTTTCCACTTAATCTTACTAAACACCCTAGAGCCATGTAACTCATCCAACATATCTTCAAGCCTAGGTATAGGGTACCTATACTTGATAGTAATTTTGTTTATGGCCCTACTGTCAACACACATCCTCATACTACCATCCTTCTTCGGGACCAAAAGAGCAGGAACAGCACACGGACTTAAGGATTCTCGTACCAACCCCTTGAATATCAGTTCTTCAACTTGACGTTGAATCTCTTGAGTTTCTTTGGGATTTGTCCCGTAGGCTGGCTTATTAGGTAGAATGGATCCTGGGATAAGGTCAATATGATGTTGAATGTCATGCTTTGGGGGTAAACCCGAAGGTATCTCATCTGGAAATAGGTGACTAAACTGATTCAATATGACCTTGGCTATGGGATGGGATGGAAGTGGTGTTTCTGGCTCATCTTGTACTTGCAATATCCATTCTTTCAAGGCCTTAAACTCATGTTGAGAAGCCTTTAAAAGTGGTTCAACATATGTCAAAAGCAAGTCAGATTGATTTTGGCTTTTTTGTGGTTTCATTTTGTGGAGTTCAGATGGTGACATAGGATTCAGGGTAATCTTCTTGCCATCTTTGGTAAAAGAATAGGTATTTAGGTAACCATTATGCATGACCTTTCTATCATACATGCATGGTCTTCCTAGTAAAATATGGTAAGCATCCATAGGGATAACATCACACCAATGTTCATCTTGGTAGTTCTTACCAAGAGAGAATGAAATCAAACAACGAGAATTAACTTGTAATCCCTTGCCTTGATTTAGCCATTGAATATTGTATGGGTGTGGGTGTGCCGTCGACTGAAGGTCCAGTTTCTCAATCATGCTTAATGAAACAACGTTGGCACAACTTCCTCCATCGATGATTAACGAGCACACCTTGCCTTGGACTGTACACCGTGAGTGAAAGATGTTCTCACGTTGTTCATCCTTAGCTACTCGTTGATTACTCAATACCCTTCGAATTACTAGCATCTCACCTTCATCTGCGTTTTCCACAAACTCCTCCTGATCATCCTCATGATCCTCCTCAGTATCTTCTTCCAAACTCTTCTTTCTCCTCGGCAAATTCTCCCTCTATGGCTTCCCACTCAGCTAAGGTAACCACTTTGCGACTAGGACAATCAGAAGCAATATGTCCTAAGCCTTGACACTTATAAAACCTTCTCTGGTTTATGGGGTATGGGTTTGGACATGGGGGATTCGGTAGTGGCCTTTGAGGAGCTTGATTCTTTTGTGGATTGCTTGGGAAAGGAGTAGATGGTTTAGGCTGAGGTGTGGTACTTCCCTTGTTGAAGGGTTGCCCACGGTTTGGTACTGAATTTGGCTTGAAAGAATCACGAGCATTCATCCTAGGCTTTCTTTGTTGCTCCACCTTATGTGCTAGGACACACACTTCGTCAAAGGTGGTGTAAGCTTGCAATTCAACCACGTTGGCTATCCTAGGATCAAGCCCTCCTAGGTAACGAACCATGGTCTGCTCTTCAGGCTCATGAATGTCACATTTGATCATGAGTTTCTCAAACCCACGTGTATATTCTTCAACACTCATTTTGCCTTGATTCAGATGGTGAAAGAGCATGTATTGATCTTGGACATACGTGGAAGGCAAAAACCGTGCCTTCATCTTGGCTTTCATCTTGTCCCAAGTAGCAATCTTGCTCTTCCTTTCTCTAGTTCTCTTAGCATTAAGGTTTGTCCACCATAAGGAGGCATATTTCCTTAGTCTAAGAGCAACTATTTTGACTTTCTTATCCTCCAGAATCTCCTTAAACTCAAAGATACGTTCCACTGTTTGTAACCATTTAATGAACTCATCAGGATCTAGCTTACCCTCAAACTCAGGAATTTCAACCTTGAATTCATTAGAGTTGAAAGTAGGCCGTGTTCTTCTTTGTGTTCTTTCGAATGGTACATCCTCTTCAGAGAATGATAATGCATTGCTAGCTTCCTCTTTATGGCCATAATCCGTCCCAATTCGAATGCTTGGTGGCTCTTGAAGCTTTTGCTTTTGTTTCATGTGGTTTCCAAGCTGTTTTCTCAAGTACTCATTTCGTGCTTTGAGTTCTTGATTACTCACACTCATTTCTTGCATTTACTTGGAAAGAACCTCGAGCCTTTCTTCCACTGGTATGCTAGTACTCATTGTGATTGCAGGAATGAACAGTTTGTGCTTGATTGTGTTTGAACTGATTTTAGAGATAGACTGGGAATGGCGTGGGGTTCAGGCAAGGATCTGAACTTGCTCTGATACCAAAATTGATGTCAGTCTCAAGAGAATGAAGCAACCCAAGTCAACTCACATCAAGGACACTAGAAAACAAGCAAACACCCAACGGCCAAGGAGGCACGGCCGTGCTTAATGGCACGGGGTGACCGTGCTAACTTGCTGTCTAGCTCGTCTAGAAAGTGCCTCACTTCAGGGTTTGAGATGGTTCTGAGTTCAAATGGAAAATCTGATGCAATAAGCCTTGTTTTGGCCTTAATTATGTGTGGAAAAGAGTAAGCAAAGGAGTAATGAAAGTGAGGAATGAAAGTAGGATGGAGAACACTAAGAAGATCATTAAAGGAGCTCACGGTTTAAGAGGAGAGAAACCAAGAGCTAGCTTATGAACTTCAAGTGTGTTTAATGAAACTAGAATAGTTCTAAGCTAGATGATTAGATAAGATACACCACTAATCACTTAGCTTAGGGCCCTTAATCTTGGATCAGGATAAGATACACCACCTAACCAAAGATTAAGACTCACTTGATCACCACCTTAATTGGCCACAATTAAGGATAAGCAAGTTAAGTGTTTAAGGAAATCACAAGACACAAAGTCTTTGCTCTCAACTGAATAATCAACTTTAACTCATTAAATGAACACACAAGGCTTTTATATGGCCTTGAAAATACATAAGAGGGCTTTCCTTCTAAGGTAGGAAAGTCATTAAGCATACCTAAGACTACTTAGTACACGGTTTAGCCTAAAACAAACACAAGCTAAAAGTTTAAGTTACAAAGCACTATTTTATCTTCCTAAGCTCTTTCCTATGCATTAAGGAATGTTAATGACTCAATTTCCCAGCTAGGAAGGTAAGGATACACGGCTGGCCACCTCAAAAGAGCTGAAGAGTGCATGGTTGCCATGTCATGCTTGAGTGGCCGTGTGTGAGCTTGCAAAATGGAGGCTTTTCCCTTGCTCCACGTGTCTCTCTTCTAGGTGGCTAGGTGGCAGCTTACCAAGCAACTCAAAATGATCAAGTAGGCAGGCACTAACCTTAAGCAAACCCCTTGAAGGAGGAAAACCACTAGGCTAAGTAACCGAGTGTCAATCAGCCGGTTTTTGCCTCAATTTGTCACACATGCTTGACACATCAAATGCTGACTAATTGCTACGTTTCTTACATGGATGGAAACCTCAAGATGTCTAGTTTACCCTCCAACTTGAATCGTAGCATTTGGACTTCATTTGCCCCCTGAACAAACCTGAATTCTAAAACCGTGCAGCTTATGGTGCAATCCGGGCAAAGTCAAAAGATGAACTGTTTTAAGCAACCAATTGAACTCCAATTAATATGAAACCAATTGGACTTAAAAGCTAAGATCTTGAGCTTGAAAATCTCCCAAAAAACGAGCATCAAAACATGCTTTAAACCTGTGTAATCAGATAACAAAAACCAGGTGAAAATCTATATGAGAACTCGGGTGCATCACCATGTGTTTTCTCCATCAAGTGACTTATGGCCGTGACTTTGGACTTGATTTCTTGATTGTTCTGGATCATTGAAACATTATTAGACCTTGAGGATGGGCCTCCATCACTTCTGATCGAAGGACCATGGAATGAGATCAAGTGGACCTAGGGGATCAATCCCATAGACCACCTTGAATGGAGAGAGACCAGTAGCCCTGCCAGGTGTCCTGTTATAAGCAAACTCTGCATGGGGTAGAAGCAAATCCCAAGCCTTGGCATGAGGTTTAATCAAAGTTCTTAGGAGAGTCCCTAAGGTTCGATTAGTAACCTCAGTTTGTCCGTCAGTCTGTGGATGACAAGTGATGTATATGTGGGTGGCAAGTTGATGCGTGCTAGGCTAGCACTTCGGACACTACTAACACTCAACACACTTGGATATGAATTGGCCTAAAGGTTAAAACCACCAGCCAAAGCTAAAGGATTCACCACCAATCTTCGTAAAGCAAACGCACCGGAAGAGAGGATAAAGAATCCCTCCTAAACACCACCAATGAAGGATAAAGTAGAGGAGATTTGAGATTTGCTTAAGCTAGCAAAGAAAACTTTTCATTTTCATTCCAAAAGTTAGTAAACATTCAGCTTTGGTCGAGTATATCCGGCCTTCACAACAAGATCAAGGGCCAAGATTTAACTAGCTAAATCAAGCAACCTAGTCTAGCTAATACAAGGCCTAAATTCAGCATCTCTTGGATGTTTGACACCTAATACAAGTGTTAATCTCAATGTTTGAGGTGTCTAACATGTGTTACACTTAAGTACAACTAATGAAAGCTTTGATAAGATGAAAAAACAAGTCAAAACAGCAAGGACAGCCGGCTGATCACCTAAAACAGCAAAGGACAGCTTGTTTTGGTCCCTTGGATAAAAGGGTATTTTCTTCCTTGCTTACCCGGATAATAGCTGTACCTTGGGTGGCTGAATCTGAGGTTTTGAGGGTTCATTTGATAAACATTTAGACACCCTTTCATGCCCTTAGGTGCCCCCAAAGAGTCCTCAAAAGATGGGAACAAACGGAGCTCATTTCGGACCAGATCATAGGCTGAATTCCAGGACTGTCCAGTTTTGCACGGTTTGAAAGATTAGGCTGGTTGACTAGGCAAATGATGTCAAAATGCTTTGGAACTTGCTTCATTGGAAAGATAAGACTGAAACTTAAAGTTAGGCTTTAAACCGTTCAGTTAAATCAGGTTGCTCTTGGGTAATAGAGGGCCAGAAGTTGACCCATGTGCGCGGCTGTACTGGCCAGTTTGCAGGTCTGAAATGTTTGGATGATTTGAACCCCCAAATGGCCTCCTTTTCACTTGCAACTTGATTTATATGAAAGATCACATCCTAAACTTAAAGAAAGGCCAGAAATATCTCGCCCAAAGGCCTGCCAAGGCAAGCCAAAAATCACCTCAAACTTCAGTCAGGTGCTGTGTGGCTGAAACTGGATACCCGGTTGCATCTTTAGCCAAAAGTTATCAACCTAAGCCATTTACAAGCTAAATAAAAAGCTTTATAAAGGACTTAGGTTGTCAACCCAAAAGTGTAAAGTGCTTCCAAACCCCTGGTAAGAGGAAAATGCCTTGAACATGCAAAAGAAACGGCCACTGCCCGGGTTGTTCTAAGGAACCGAATTGGACTATTTTTGGGTGGAAACCTTTGCTAGGCTTCTACAAGGAGCTTGGACTAGCTTGGCTTGGGACTAGGGGTCCAAGAGAGTAAGGACCTTCCCAAGGGAGCTTGTAGGGCAAACTGAATACCTTGACAATAGGGATCCGAATGGAGTTGTTGAACAAGGACATGCTCTTGTAGACTAGAACTTCGTGGTTGGTGCGTATCACCCTCTCCCTCCTCAAGAGGATTTGCCCTCAAATCCTCAAGGTTCAAGTCATCCTCGATGTAAGGGCTCAGATCCCCTACATTGAAGGTGGCCGAAACCCCCATTTCACCGGGCAACTCTAGCTTGTAAGCGTTTGGACCAACCTTAGAAATCACCTTGAATGGGCCATCTCCCCTTGACATGAGCTTGTTTTTCCTTCTTGAGGGGAACCTTTCCTTTCTAAGGTGGAGCCATACCAAGTCTCCGGGTTGAAATTCCATGCCCTTGCGGTTCTTATTGGCTTTGTTCTTGTAAGCTTCATTAACCTTCTCAATGTGAGCCCTAATCCGTTCATGTAGACTTTGCATCTCCTTGGCTCGTTCTTTCGCTTCAAAGCTCACCTTGCAATCCATGGGGAGAGGTAGAAGATCAATGGAAGTTAGGGGATTAACCCCATACAAAGCCTCAAATGGTGACATGCCCGTGGCCCTAACCGGTGTGCGGTTGTAGGCAAACTCCGCATGGGCTAGCTTGATGTCCCACGCTCTCAAATTTTTGTGAACCAATGTCCTAAGGAGGGTAGAAAGGGTTCTATTTGTCACCTCCGTTTGGCCATCGGTTTGAGGATGACAAGTGGTACTATAGAGGAGCTTAGTACCCAAGAGATGCCATAAACTCCTCCAAAAGTGAGAGAGAAATTTTGTGTCTCGGTCACTCACAATTGGTTTGGGAACACCATGAAGCCGAATCACCTCTTTCATGTAAAGATCCGCAATGTGGGAAGCATCATCGGTCTTGTGGCATGCTATGAAGTGTGCCATCTTTGAGAATCGATCCACAACCACCATGACCGAATCCTTGCCCCTTTGTGTCCTAGGCAAGGCCACAATGAAATCCATGCTCACATCTTCCCACGGCCTAAGAGGCACGGGCAGGGGACAATAGAGCCCTTGGTGAAATTGACTCTTGGCTTGGTGGCAAATAGCACATCTTGAAACGACCTTGTGCACGTCCTCTCCCATCTTGGGCCAAAAGAAGTGTTCCCTTAGAATGTCTAAGGTCTTGTTGATCCCAAAATGACCAGCAAGTGAGCCCCCATGAGCTTCTCTCACTAGGAGTTTTCTAAAAGGGCAAGAAGGAATGCAAAGCTTGTTACCCTTAAAGAGAAATCCTTCTTGAATTTGGTAGGGACCGTGAGTAGGAGGGGACTTAAACAAGTCCTTGAAAGTTGAATCTTCCTCATAGTAAGCTTGAATAGCTTGAAATCCGAGTAGCTTTGCCCCTAGAAGTGAGATCAAGGCATACTTCCTTGAGAGTGCATCGGCTACCACATTCTCACAAACCCTTTTGTGTTTGGTGGAAAAGGAAAAGGCTTGTAAAAACTCAACCCATTTAGCATGCCTAAAATTGAGTTTAGGCTGCCCACTAAGGAACTTTAAAGCTTGGTGGTCCGAATGTAATACAAAGGGCTTAGGTTTCAAGTAGTGATTCCAATGATGCAAAGCCCGGACTATGGCGTAAAACTCTTTGTCATATGTTGAATAATTGAGTTTGGGGCCACTCAATTTCTCACTAAAATAGGCCAAAGGCTTTTTGAGGTGAGTAAGAACGGCTCCTATCCCTACTCCACTTGCATCACACTCCACCTCAAACAACTCTTCAAAGTTTGGAAGGGCTAAACCCGGGGCCTCACACAACTTGAGCTTGATTGTTTCAAAGGACTTTTGGGCCGAGGGGGTCCAAACAAAAGTACCTTTCTTCATACATTCCGTGAGGGGTGCCATGATGGAACTAAAATCCTTGATGAATCTTCTATAGAAGGAGGCTAGGCCATGAAAGCTTCGTACGGCCGTAATGGAGGTGGGAACCGGCCAAGATTGGATGGCTTCCACCTTGGATTCATCCACTTGGATTCCTTTACTTGAGACAACATAACCAAGGAAAACAACACTTGGTACAAAGAATTCACATTTTTCAAGCTTGCCATACAATCTTTGTTCACGTAGAGTAGTGAACACCTTCCTTAGATGTAGAATATGATCGGTTTCATTCTTGCTATACACAAGAATGTCATCAAAGTAAACCACAACGAAGTCACCAATAAAGGGCCTTAGTACTTCATTCATCAATCTCATGAAAGTACTAGGTGCATTTGAGAGTCCGAATGGCATGACTAGCCACTCATATAGCCCTTGCTTGGTTTTGAAAGCGGTCTTCCACTCATCCCCCTCTTTCATCCGAATTTGGTGGTATCCGCTCCTTAAATCAATCTTTAAGAAGATCCTTGAACCATGTAGCTCATCTAACATGTCATCAAGCCTAGGAATTGGGTACCTATACTTGATGGTGATGTTGTTGATGGCCCTACTATCAATGCACATCCTCCAAGTCCCATCTTTCTTTGGAACTAATAAGGCCGGAACGGGACAAGGACTCATACTTGGCCTCACATAACCTTGGTCCACCAATTCTTGCACTTGCTTTTGGAGTTCCTTGGTTTCGGTGGGGTTACATCTATAGGCCGGTTTATTGGGTAGAGGGGCACCGGGAATTAAATCGATTTGGTGCTCTATGCCCCTTAAAGGAGGAAGACCGGGAGGTAGATTTTGAGGGAAAACATCCTCAAACTCTTGGATTAAGGGGATGGCCGAGGGGTGTAGGTTTTTTTGTGGGGTATTCTGTGGGGTTTCAACAAAGAGAATCATGTACACGGTCTTTCCTTTCTCAAGGGCCCTTTCAACTCGCCCTTCACTCACTAGCAAGGTTAGGTCTTTTGGCTTTGTCTCTCCACTCTTGGGTTTGTGTTTATGTGTTTGGTTTGGGGGTAGAGGGGCTAATGTCACGGTTTTCCCTTTAAGCCTAAAGGAATAAGTATTAGCTTGACCGTGATGGGTAGCATCCTTGTCGAATTGCCAAGGCCTCCCAAGGAGCAAATGGCAAGCGTCCATGGGTAAAACGTCACAAACAACCTCGTCTTGATAGCCACCAATGGAGAAAGGGACTAGAACTTGCTTACTAACCGTTACTTCACTCCCCTTTTTGAGCCATTGTAGGGTGTATGGCCTTGGGTGAGGAATGGTAGTAAGGTTAAGCTTGGTAACCATTTCATGGGAAGCCACATTAGTGCAACTCCCTCCATCAATGATCAAGTTGCACCCTTTGTTCAAGACTTTACATCTTGAATGGAAAATTTGTTCTCTTTGATTGGAGTCCGAAATGGCCTCCTTAGTGTGCAAAAACCTCTTGATCATAAGAACATCCCCTTCCTCGGGTTGATAGGTGGGGTCTTCTTCGTCCTCAAGGATCTCTTCTTCACTTTCATCACTTTCGACCTCCATGTGATCGAGCTCATCAATTTCCTTAATAGTAAGGACTCTTCGATTTGGACAATCCGCTTGAAAGTGCCCAAAACCATGGCACTTGAAACATTTCTTTTGGCTTTTGAGTCCCTCCTTTAGAACTTCTTTTCCTTTCTCTTGGTTGTGGGTGGTCTTGGGAGGGTATTTCGGTTTGAAGGGTGGAAGGACTTAGGGGTGGCCGTGG
The DNA here is from genome assembly GCA_029747015.1 of Carnegiea gigantea. Classification (NCBI taxonomy): domain Eukaryota; kingdom Viridiplantae; phylum Streptophyta; class Magnoliopsida; order Caryophyllales; family Cactaceae; genus Carnegiea; species Carnegiea gigantea. The sequence continues at coordinate 40,072 of JAKOGI010003708.1, forward strand.
GCTTTAAGGGGGTAGAAACAAAGGGGCGTTTGGATTTGAGTTGTTTTTCTACCTTCACGGCCAATTTGCAAGCATCCTCAAAGGTCCAAAAGGGTTGAAGTTCGACCCGCTCAAGGATAGGTGGAGATAGACCTTTTAGGAACCTTGCGATGGTTTGCTCGGGTTCCTCCCTCAATGAACATCGAATTTGGAGTTGTTCAAACTCTCGAATATACTCCTCAACCCTCATACTTCCTTGTTGAAGAGAAGTAACCCTCAAGTATAATTCTTGCTTATAAGTGGAAGGCAAGATTCGTTTGTCCATGTACTTCTTTAACTTAATCCAAGTGTTGATCTTGGATTTTCCCTCTAAGGCTCTCGTCCTCTTCAAGTTCTCATACCATAGAGATGCGTATGATTTGAGCTTCAACACGGCAAGTTTAAAGGCTTTCTCACTAGAATAACCCTTAATCTCAATGATCCTCTCCAAAGCTTGAACCCATTCTAAGTAATCTTCGGGTCTCAAACTTCCATCAAACTCGGGGGCCTCAATCTTCAAGTCATTGAGTTCATCTTGTTGTATCCTCCTCCTCCTCGGCCTTCTCCCTCCCATAGAAGAGTCACTCTCAAGAGGAGAGTCAAAATCAAGGTCATTAGGAAGGTCCCGGGGTGGTTCTCGTTCTTGTCTTCTCGGTTGGGCCACGAGTTGTTGGAGTTGTGTAGTGAGGGTTCTTATGCTTTCTTGCATCTCAAGGATGGCTCTATCCCTCCTTATTTCGTGAGCTTGTTCTAGAGTCATACCTCTAGGAACTCTCACCGGTTCCCTTAAAGGGGCGTCTTGAGGTGAGGAAGAAGGATCTCCCCTTTCGGCCATGTTTGGTAAAGGAGTGGAGAAACGGTTGGGGCTATTTGTGGAGCTTGGTTTTTTTTTTTTTTTGTAGCTAGGATTCGTGTTTGGGCTAGGAGGGTTCTTTGTGGATTCAAGGGGAACGTGAGAAGTGAATTCAAGGAGGGGAGAAACGAAAAGAATCAAGGAGAAGAGAAGAGGAGCTTACGGCAATCAAAACCAACTCACCAAGAATCGAAGTTGGGCTCTGATACCAGTTGATGCGTGCTAGGCTAGCACTTCGGACACTACTAACACTCAACACACTTGGATATGAATTGGCCTAAAGGTTAAAACCACCAGCCAAAGCTAAAGGATTCACCACCAATCTTCGTAAAGCAAACGCACCGGAAGAGAGGATAAAGAATCACTCCTAAACACCACCAATGAAGGATAAAGTAGAGGAGATTTGAGATTTGCTTAAGCTAGCAAAGAAAACTTTTCATTTTCATTCCAAAAATTAGTAAACATTCAGCTTTGGCTGAGTATATCCGGCCTTCACAACAAGATCAAGGGCCAAGATTTAACTAGCTAAATCAAGCAACCTAGTCTAGCTAATACGAGGCCTAAATTCAGCATCTCTTGGATGTTTGACACCTAATACAAGTGTTAATCTCAATGTTTGAGGTGTCTAACATGTGTTACACTTAAGTACAACTAATGAAAGCTTTGATAAGATGAAAAAACAAGTCAAAACAGCAAGGACAGCCGGCTGATCACCTAAAACAGCAAAGGACAGCTTGTTTTGGTCCCTTGGATAAAAGGGTATTTTCTTCCTTGCTTGCCCGGATAATAGCTGTACCTTGGGTGGCTGAATATGAGGTTTTGAGGGTTCATTTGATAAACATTTAGACACCCTTTCATGCCCTTAGGTGTCCCCAAAGAGGCCTCAAAAGATGGGAACAAACGGAGCTCATTTCGGACCAGATCATAGGCTGAATTCCAGGACTGTCCAGTTTTGCACGGTTTGAAAGATTAGGCTGGTTGACTAGGCAAATGATATCAAAATGCTTTGGAACTTGCTTCATTGGAAAGATAAGACCTGAAACTTAAAGTTAGGCTTTAAACTGTTCAGTTAAATCAGGTTGCTCTTGGGTAATAGAGGGCCAGAAGTTGACCCATGTGCGCGGCTGTACTGGCCAGTTTGCAGGTCTGAAATGTTTGGATGATTTGAACCCCCAAATGGCCTCCTTTTCACTTGCAACTTGATTTATATGAAAGATCACATCCTAAACTTAAAGAAAGGCCAGAAATATCTCGACCAAAGGCCTGCCAAGGCAAGCCAAAAATCACCTCAAACTTCAGTCAGGTGCTGTGTGGCTGAAACTGGATACCCGGTTGCATCTTTAGCCAAAAGTTATCAACCTAAGCCATTTACAAGCTAAATAAAAAGCTTTATAAAGGACTTAGGTTGTCAACCCAAAAGTGTAAAGTGCTTCCAAACCCCTGGTAAGAGGAAAAATGCCTTGAACATGCAAAAGAAACGGCCACTGCCCGGGTTGTTCTAAGGAACCGAATTGGACTGTTTTTGGGTGGAAACCTTTGCTAGGCTTCTACAAGGAGCTTGGACTAGCTTGGCTTGGGACTAGGGGTCCAAGAGAGTAAGGGCCTTCCCAAGGGAGCTTGTAGGTCAAACTGAATACCTTGACAATAGGGATCCGAATGGAGTTGTTGAACAAGGACATGCTCTTGTAGACTAGAACTTCGTGGTTGGTGCGTATCAGTTGAAGAATATACTCGTGAGTTTGAGAAACTCATGATCAAATGTGACATTCATGAGCCTGAAGAGCAGACCATGGTTCGTTACCTAGGAGGGCTTGATCCTAGGATAGCCAACGTGGTTGAGTTGCAAGCTTATGCCACCTTTGATGAAGTGTGTGTCCTAGCACACAAGGTGGAGCAACAAAGAAAGTCTAGGATGAATGTTCGTGATTCATTCAAGCCCTATTCTACACCAAACCGTGGGCAACCCTTAAACAAGGGGAGTACCACACGTCAGCCTAAATCATCTACCCCTTTCCCATCTAACCCACAAAAGAACCAAGCTCCTCAAAGGCCACCACCACCAAACCCCCCACGTCCAAACCCATACCCTGTAAGCCAAAGAAGGTGTTACAAGTGCCAAGGCTTAGGACATATTACTTCTGATTGTCCTAGTCGAAAGGTAGTCACCTTAGCTGAATGGGAAGCCATAGAGGGAGAATTTGCCGAGGAGAAAGAAGAGGAAAAGGCAGAAGATGCCGAGAGCGATCATGAAGATGATCAGGAGGAGTTTGTGGAAAACGCAGATGAAGGTGAGATGCTAGTAATTCGAAGGGTATTGAGCAATCAACGAGTTACTAAGGATGAACAACGTGAGAACATCTTTCACTCACGGTGTACAGTCCAAGGCAAAGTGTGCTCGTTAATCATCGATGGAGGAAGTTGTGCCAACGTTGTTTCATTAAGCATGATTGAGAAACTGAACCTTCAGTCCACGGCACATCCACACCCATACAACATTCAATGGCTAAATCAAGGCAAGGGATTACAAGTTAACTCTCGTTGCTTGATTTCATTCTCTCTTGGTAAGAATTACCAAGATGAACTTTGGTGTGATGTTATCCCCATGGATGCTTGTCATATTCTGTTAGGACGGCCATGGATGTATGACAGGAAGGTTATGCATAATGGTTATCTTAATACTTATTCTTTTACCAAAAATGGCAAGAAGATTACCCTGAATCCTATGACACCATCCGAACTCCACAAAATGAAACCACAAAAAAGCCAAAATCAATCTGACTTGCTTTTGACATATGTTGAACCGCTTTTAAAGGCCTCTCAACATGAGTTCAAGGCCTTGAAAGAATGGATATTGCAAGTACAAGATGAGCCAGAAACACCACTTCCATCCCATCCCATCCCATAGCCAAGGTCATATTGAATCAGTTCAGTCACCTATTTCCAGATGAGATACCTTCGGGTTTCCCCCCAAAGCGTGATATTCAACATCATATTGACCTTATCCCAGGATCCATTCTACCTAATAAACCAGCCTACAGGACAAATCCCAAAGAAACTCAAGAGATTCAGCGTCAAGTTGAAGAATTGATATTCAAGGGGTTGGTACGAGAATCCTTAAGCCCGTGTGCTGTTCCTGCTCTTTTGGTTCCAAAAAAGGATGGTAGTATGAGGATGTGTGTTGACAGTAGGGCCATAAACAAGATCACTATCAAGTATAGGTATCCTATACATAGGCTTAAAGATATGTTGGATGAGTTACATGGCTCTAAGGTGTTTAGCAAGATTGATTTAAGGAGTGGTTATTATCAGATTCGTATTAGGGAGGGCGATGAGTGGAAAACTGCTTTCAAGACTAAGGGCGGATTATATGAATGGTTAGTCATGCCTTTCAGCCTTTCCAATGCCCCTAGTACGTTTATGAGGTTGATGAATCAAGTATTTCGGCCATACTTGGGCAAATTTGTGGTCGTTTACTTCGATGATATATTGGTGTTCAGTAA
>JAKOGI010003709.1:0-44347 GCA_029747015.1 Carnegiea gigantea
GGTAGAGTACATCCCTTTTTTGTGCTTCCCCCCCCCCCCCGCCCCCCCAAAAAAACATGCATGTCACTTAGCTTCAGTTTCCATGGTTTTCCAACTATATACATTTAGTAATTTAGCTTCGTCCAATTCAGGTTTCCCGTGGTTTTTATTTTCAAAAGAGTCGAAAATGTTTTCGGTGGGGCACGTGAAAACAATCTCTCTGCTTATCAGAAGTAAGTTTGTGCACATCTGGATGCCCTTAGACCCTTGTTGGGTGAATCACCAGATTCACAAATGTGTTCTACAAGGAGGCATGTGGAGTGAGATTCTTTGTAAAATTCTATGGCTTTTGTTGTTAGAAAGGAATTATCAAATCCTTTGGGGTAAATCGATTGCATTCTTTATTTGTGAAATTAGGTTTTTTTAAAAAAAAAAAAACAAGGGAGAGGTAATATATTAATATAGAAAGATAAGAATTCAGAAGCTCAGCTGCACAGTGAAATTCGTGTTTTTTTTCTTACATATTATGGACTTGTTGGCATATAGCATATCTATACATGCTGAGTGTTTCGTTGTTTTGGGACCTTCTTGTCATCCATATTGGCATAATCCCCCTTCCCAGTTTGGGGGTAAAGAAAAATCATCCTAGTGAGGGCCCTTTCTAATGCATTGTCATAATGGATGCATAGTCGCCCGCTGTTTATGTCTGTTTACTTGTCAGTTCAGTTATTTCTTGTTGGCTGAAGGATGTACAGATGGTATAAATCAGATCTATTGTTCTTTAAATATTTTCCTATTAGATCCTTTTCTTTTTCTTTTTTGTTACTTCTTTTTCCGGGGGGGGGGGGGTTGGATGAAATTCATGAATCATGTATTATCCATTAGAATCAGGTCTCTGTGGAGACTAGAACAAAGGCATATAAAAGTGTATGCGCCCACCCACCCACCAACCTACGTTCATCATTTGCACCATGAGTAATCACTAGATAATTGCAAACTTTTTCAGGAAGCCGAGGCAATATTGGAGGATTTGAGACCCATTCCTCTGCAACTGTTGGGAATAGGCGTGGTAAGCTGAGGTTATTCACCTGGATAAAAAAACCAAATGAGATGCACAATCTTGGCTTTCAAATTTTTGAGTGTGCATCTCTTTGATCTGGCTGGAAGAAAATCAAATGTATCTCATTTTGGAGAAACTTCCACTTCCTCTTGCTAGTTGGTATCACTCACTAATAATTTGGTTGTCTTTCAACAGGGAGCCATTGCTGCATTATATGCGTTAGTAGGTATGTTCCTTATCTGCATCCTCATGCTGAGATCTTTTAATCAAAGTTCTGGTATGGTTGATTCCCATATCTCTTTTAACGGTCAGTCAAGAACTTTGAAGATTAAGTATGAACTACTGATCGGTGTTCATTGGTAGTAGAGAAAAACGTTGTCTGCTTTTTGGGCAAGCACTATGCTTCCTCCCCCTTTTTCTTGTCTGACTCTCTTCTGAGCCTTTGCTGTCATTTTTTTTGGGTTGTGGAAGTTATAGTTATGACTTTGGTGTAGAAAAAGGCTTTTCTGTTTTGTAGGTCGTACTTTTGTGCCTATTTCCTTGTGGAACACATGCCATCTTACTGCGGCTCTAGAGAAACCACATTGCCGTTGTAGCTACACCCTTTTTTCACGTCCCATATTTATCAGAGGGAGGCAGACTTCTGCTTCGTTTTCATCTTTCATCTTTACTATGTTACTGGTCACTGGAAAGCATCAGGTGGATTGGCTCATAATTCTGAAGATGAAAAGATTAAGATAAAAGTGATGTAAGCTCTTGCTCATAAATGTGAAATTGCAGACAAGACTTGTTTGTAATGCAAGAAGTTATTTCTGGAATTAAGCAAGGATAAAGTTTCTTCTTGTGCTTCTTTAATCTTTCTGCAAAGTAATAACTGTAGCTTGATTTGTATCTAAATTTCTTGGACATATTTGATCCTTTGAGGAGTGACGACTATGCCTTGTATATATTTGTGGAATGCATGTTTTATGTTTGGTTACCTTCTGCTAAGTGGACATCCTGTGGTTTCAGAGTGGGAGAAAACTTTGCAACTTATCGGCGTTATTGGCCTTGGTCAGGTATTCTTATCCTTATTCCTGATGAGATTAGATTTAAGGAACTGAATTGTCTTCTATATAATTTCATGTTTAAAAAGTAACTACAAATTCTTGGAATTGCTGTTGAAAGTCCTTGGGGCCTAACCTGTGATGTTTGTAGCTTACAGAAAAACTGGGACAAAATATCATTGTCAGTCTCCTGGCATAGACAATTATTTTTTTGGTCAAAAGAATTGGCAGTTATTCCTGTTGAATGGAATGCTGATTCATTCTTACTATTTGGGAATTTAGGAATTGACTCTACGAGTAATTCCAGTGTCATTTCGAAGAAAATGAGAAGATTCGTTTATATGTAGCACCCTGACCCTTAATGGATTACTATTAAAAGGCTGACAATCTGGTTGAGTTGAGCCGACCCATTTAACGAACATGGCTTTTTTTGTTTTGCCTTAAAACTGTCTTAAATTTTTCCTGAAAAAAATATGTAACTTATTTTAGGGCTAAGGGTCAAAGTTGAATCATGTTAGTTTCGGCCAGGTTCTGATCATGTCGTCTCCTGTTTAAATTTCTCAGTAATTTGAGTTGGATTTGTGCTCGGTTGTGGTGTCCATTAAGAGGTTGCCAGCTACAGTTTTGGTAATTTGCTTATTGAAGATATTAATAAAATTCAGCTTCCAATCTATACATTGAGACAATAGATACAACAAACAGACTCATGTGATCAATACTTAGAAGAATATTTACGGTTTTAGGAGTTTACGAGACGTTCAGATGAGACACTGATGAAATCAAGAATAGTGCTATAAGTGATGGTTCTTGAACAGTTTCACTTAAGGTTGTTTCCACTTCAACAGTATGCCTCGCCTCGGTGAAGAAAATAGGAGGAAGACAGCTGACCGAGGTAGTATTCTGATGATTGGGCTCAGCTGTTTAGCCTGCCATACCTTATCAACATGGCACACGTATGATCACAAAATGTATGTTGAACGTAGTGATCAGAACTTGGGGACAGCTAGTCATAGAGATCGGTAAAGTAGAACACAATCGCACAGAGGAAGGAGGACACATGTGGGGCATAATTGAGCCTTAGTAGACTGCTGAAGTTGAAGAAGAATGTGAACCAGAGTGATTTCCTCGCATTGACAATTGCCTCCTTTCTTTTTACGGCAGTGTGCACTAATCTTAAGGGAAGGGGGTCTCTCTTCTATTAAGGGCTTCTGAGAGTTTTAAATATGAATATTTCGATGGGAATCAAATCTACTAGATGAAGGCCTGGTGGCAACTAGATTAATACTATGGCTAGAAAAAAAATTCAATTTTAATAAATAAAAAAAAGTTGGTCAAGTTAAGAAATGGTTAAGTCAAGAAAGGAGGAAGAAGTCGTGTCCCTGTACTCTTTTACCATGTCCATTGAAACAAGAGTTCCTTCATTGTAAACTTTTGTCCAAACAAGCTGACACATGGATACGTACCTGTGCCCAAAATGCTGTACCTGAGTCTGAGAAAATTGTATGTGATTTTGGGTGTTCCCTATGATCCTATTGTTATTGCGATTTTAGCTCCAACCCCCCCCCCCAAAAAAAAGAATGAAGCTGAAAAAGATAAATATTGTTTTCCACTGATAGAAATCTGATTTTCTTTGGTTGACTTGAAATTTATTCTTAAAGCTCCTTGTGTTTTTCCCTCATCTTCAGACAATCTACCGTCGGGTGGCATCCTATGAGAATTCTGAAGACTTTTGGAAAGACATTGGGTAATGTCTTTACACTGTGTGCTATATTGCTATCTGATGAAAATGACGGCTTGATTGGTTTTGCAGAATTATTTTTCTGGTATAATGCTTTCTACTGGTTCGAACACTGGTTTATAAGTCTTTAGTTGCATACAGCTATTGGAATTTTGCTTGGAGCTGTAGCAGAAAAGATGATACCCTACGTTATTCTTCTTGACATGTCTTGCATTCTCTTAGCTATACTTTAGTAGGCCAAGTAAAAGATATTAGCAGCGGAGGAGAGGATGCTTCAGTGATGTGGCCATTCCTTGAATATTAGTATTAAGATTTAAGAACTACGTGATTAAAGCAAAGTGAGAGTCGCCTTCTTTTAACAATTCAAGAGAAGTGAGGAGATGAGAGAGGATCATTTTAGGGGATTCTAAGAGATGGAAGCTAAACTTGAGGAGAATTACGGAGCACTGGAGCAGTACTAAAGGAAGATGGCTCATCATAGCTCATCAAGGATGTGGCTGCCAATAGGAATTCGTGGTTTTCACTATTCAGTTCTCTAACTCTTTGTCTGCTTATCACTCTTTTCGAATGTGCCTCTCCTTTTTTTAACTTTTTTCCTGTTGGAACTTACAAAAAGCTCCACATGCTCTAAGAGCACTTATTGTTGAAGCCTTTTTAATGCAGCAACTTTGTTTAGAATCAACTATAGTTTTGGAGTTGCATGTCAGACGTGAGGAAACTGGGAAATCATATCTTTTTTATTTCATGAAGCAGCCATGGTGAGAATCTATTCCACAACAATATTGTGGAATAGATTCTTTATGGTGCAAAAGTAGTAGGTTGTCTTTCTCATTACATGGAGAGAATTAATAGAAGTAAATACTAAGACGTCAATAGAATGGAATTCATAGGTCCAGATCCCCTCCATACCACATCCAAATTCACCGTTTCGAGGAATGACATACTGCAACCAAATAAACGGAAATCCCTTTTACTTTTATATGTAGCATATGATGGCCTTCATGTTCTCGTACCACATTTTAGGTTCCCTGCAGACTTTGATCCTTCCAACCAGTGGCAGAAGGACTAGGATGCTCATACTGGTTTAGTCATGTTCATTCTTGCTCTACGAAAAAACATATCTTAACCAGTGAGGTCTTGGCATAGTGGTCAAGACTGAGATCCTGGGTATATTAGGTCTCAAGTTTGATTCCTTTGTACCTCTGTATTATAATTGTATTGTACTGCCCTTTGCAGCTCATCTAATTCAAAAGGGGGGGGGGGGGCGTATCTTAGGTTTGTTCTCAATGTTTATTTTTGGCCATATTGTCAAAATTAATGAGTGGGTCTCGGTCTATTATTGGGAAGAAACTTAGAACGGCAAGGTTCCTGCGTTTCCTCAACTTGTACGTCTTACATCATGCTGCCATTCCTGCCTTCCATATGAGAAGAGAGGGAAGTCAGATCTCTTTGGAATTCCCATGTGAAACGGTTACCCTGAGTAATAGTATGTAAAAGGTTTCTTGGTTTTGCTATCCATCTTGAATTAATTTTTGCATTCTCGTGAATTCGATTTTGGCTTTCTAGAATTCACATTCATGTTTCATGTGTTGTAGTCATCTCATGTTTTTTGCTTATAATGTTTGGCTCATTAGCAATGCCACTGGGAAGTCCAAGACCCCTGTTAAAAGGAATGTCTTTTCATGACGTACGCTTTAAACAAAATCCATACTACAATTCATTGCACATTAGAGGCCTACTTCTGTATGCTGCATGAACACCCTTTATTTTCTTATGAATATCTGTGTTTTGGAATGCTCCAGTTGAACTTGAGTACTTTTAACGCTTCAATTCAGGCCAAAAGAGTAGGAAATTAATTATTACTGACTCAATGCAAGTAGGTTGCAGCTAATTGCATTTCTGGAGTGATGTGGATTGTTTCTTTATTCACTGTTCTTAGAAGAAGAGCAGTACACGACCAATAGTGATAGACCATTTGCTGTTCGAGGAATATAAAATTGACATTTTCCTTTTGCCAAACTCTTGGTGCTCCTTGTGTGTCAGCTTACGCACTGGAGACCTCATGATTTCGAATCCATCCTATATCAGCCATTGTGCCTCTCTTTGCATACCTTCCCCACTTCTTCCTCCCTTGTGTCCCAACACCCCCCCCCCCCCCCCCCCCCCCCCCCAAAAAAAAAAAAAAAAACAATCCATACCTAAATGATCTGCCCTAATATTCCATCAACCTGCAATGATATTAAGCCAACCTAAATGACCTATTTTCTGTGTTATAGTAACATTTTTCTTTGACGTTCTATAGGCGTACTTGCAATCATGCCTTTTCCTCCGACCTAGTTTTATACTTGAATTGTACTTTTGAAATATGAAATGTTAATTATGCTGACTTTTGTTGCTTCCCCAATCCAATAAGGCTGTTGCTCTCGCCAGTTAGAGTTGGAGCCCACGTATCTTAGGTTTGTTCTCAATGTTTATTTTTGGCCATATTGTCAAAATTAATGAGTGGGTCTCGGTCTATTATTGGGAAGAAACTTAGAACGGCAAGGTTCCTGCGTTTCCTCAACTTGTACGTCTTACATCATGCTGCCATTCCTGCCTTCCATATGAGAAGAGAGGGAAGTCAGATCTCTTTGGAATTCCCATGTGAAACGGTTACCCTGAGTAATAGTATGTAAAAGGTTTCTTGGTTTTGCTATCCATCTTGAATTAATTTTTGCATTCTCGTGAATTCGATTTTGGCTTTCTAGAATTCACATTCATGTTTCATGTGTTGTAGTCATCTCATGTTTTTTGCTTATAATGTTTGGCTCATTAGCAATGCCACTGGGAAGTCCAAGACCCCTGTTAAAAGGAATGTCTTTTCATGACGTACGCTTTAAACAAAATCCATACTACAATTCATTGCACATTAGAGGCCTACTTCTGTATGCTGCATGAACACCCTTTATTTTCTTATGAATATCTGTGTTTTGGAATGCTCCAGTTGAACTTGAGTACTTTTAACGCTTCAATTCAGGCCAAAAGAGTAGGAAATTAATTATTAGTGACTCAATGCAAGTAGGTTGCAGCTAATTGCATTTCTGGAGTGATGTGGATTGTTTCTTTATTCACTGTTCTTAGAAGAAGAGCAGTACACGACCAATAGTGATAGACCATTTGCTGTTCGAGGAATATAAAATTGACATTTTCCTTTTGCCAAACTCTTGGTGCTCCTTGTGTGTCAGCTTACGCACTGGAGACCTCATGATTTCGAATCCATCCTATATCAGCCATTGTGCCTCTCTTTGCATACCTTCCCCACTTCTTCCTCCCTTGTGTCCCAACACCCCCCCTCCCCCCCCCCCCCCCCAAAAAAAAAAAAAAAAACAATCCATACCTAAATGATCTGCCCTAATATTCCATCAACCTGCAATGATATTAAGCCAACCTAAATGACCTATTTTCTGTGTTATAGTAACATTTTTCTTTGACGTTCTATAGGCGTACTTGCAATCATGCCTTTTCCTCCGACCTAGTTTTATACTTGAATTGTACTTTTGAAATATGAAATGTTAATTATGCTGACTTTTGTTGCTTCCCCAATCCAATAAGGCTGTTGCTCTCGCCAGTTAGAGTTGGAGCCCACGTATCTTAGGTTTGTTCTCAATGTTTATTTTTGGCCATATTGTCAAAATTAATGAGTGGGTCTCGGTCTATTATTGGGAAGAAACTTAGAACGGCAAGGTTCCTGCGTTTCCTCAACTTGTACGTCTTACATCATGCTGCCATTCCTGCCTTCCATATGAGAAGAGAGGGAAGTCAGATCTCTTTGGAATTCCCATGTGAAACGGTTACCCTGAGTAATAGTATGTAAAAGGTTTCTTGGTTTTGCTATCCATCTTGAATTAATTTTTGCATTCTCGTGAATTCGATTTTGGCTTTCTAGAATTCACATTCATGTTTCATGTGTTGTAGTCATCTCATGTTTTTTGCTTATAATGTTTGGCTCATTAGCAATGCCACTGGGAAGTCCAAGACCCCTGTTAAAAGGAATGTCTTTTCATGACGTACGCTTTAAACAAAATCCATACTACAATTCATTGCACATTAGAGGCCTACTTCTGTATGCTGCATGAACACCCTTTATTTTCTTATGAATATCTGTGTTTTGGAATGCTCCAGTTGAACTTGAGTACTTTTAACGCTTCAATTCAGGCCAAAAGAGTAGGAAATTAATTATTACTGACTCAATGCAAGTAGGTTGCAGCTAATTGCATTTCTGGAGTGATGTGGATTGTTTCTTTATTCACTGTTCTTAGAAGAAGAGCAGTACACGATCAATAGTGATAGACCATTTGCTGTTCGAGGAATATAAAATTGACATTTTCCTTTTGCCAAACTCTTGGTGCTCCTTGTGTGTCAGCTTACGCACTGGAGACCTCATGATTTCGAATCCATCCTATATCAGCCATTGTGCCTCTCTTTGCATACCTTCCCCACTTCTTCCTCCCTTGTGTCCCAACACCCCCCCTCCCCCCCCCCCCCCCCCCAAAAAAAAAAAAAAACAATCCATACCTAAATGATCTGCCCTAATATTCCATCAACCTGCAATGATATTAAGCCAACCTAAATGACCTATTTTCTGTGTTATAGTAACATTTTTCTTTGACGTTCTATAGGCGTACTTGCAATCATGCCTTTTCCTCCGACCTAGTTTTATACTTGAATTGTACTTTTGAAATATGAGATGTTAATTATGCTGACTTTTGTTGCTTCCCCAATCCAATAAGGCTGTTGCTCTCGCCAGTTAGAGTTGGAGCCCAGGCTGTGTCACTGGTTGCTGCAAAAGGAGATACCAACGGCAATGGATTGCCGGTCTCACCATCATCCTCGGATGTTCAGAACCGGGTTTTGCAGGCTGCTGCCAAACATGAATCTCAGCCATTGGATGAGGGATCTCAGCAGGATACATTGCTGGACACGACGACCTCTGCAGTCAGTGAGAATGTGGATCTGTCTGAGGCTTAAAATTGCCGAGTTTTGTTATCCCGTGTTAGCATCTTTGATCTGAATACGGCACTTACACGGGGGTTCCTGGGATTAGGAATCCAAGCTGTAGATATGAACTACCCTTAGCAGGGGAGTTCACTTCGTGGCATAATATTCTTTTACTCCTTTTTATCCTGTGTTTTACTGGTAACAATAATTTATATTTTGCTTAATTGGTAGAATTTGTAGAGCTTAGCCTCATATATCGGGTCGCATTGGAGATTGCTAAAATGCTTCTGAGAACTGTTCTGTAAATTATTGATTTTTAAAAAAATGGTTTAAGTTAATAATGAATAATTGGTAGTTTTAAAAGGCAGGATTCCAATCTGGAACAATCCTTTTTTCTTGGTGTGAGAATCTTTATTTATTTATTTGTTTTTTTGGTGAATGGTGTCGACTGTCAAAATACCCAGAAGATCCGAACAAATTTTGGGGCATCAATGGGAGTATATTTATGTCCTAACTATATAAGACGAGGAATGTTTAATTATGATTTATAAAAGGAATTAAAATAATAAGATATGTAATAATACAAGGGAAAAAAAAGGAAATATTAAAAAAGTACCCCACCGAAATGCTACCCCTTTAAAGTAACTCTCCCCTTCACTTTAATGTACTACACCTTCACTTTAATGTACTACACCTTTTTATATTATATATTCTTACTTATCTTGGGTTAGGCACTAGATAAAATTCATACCTTGATTGGATGAATACGATACGATTTATATACTCGTACCGTACTAGACAAATCCCCACCTTTGCCTACTCCCTTCTTCACTGTATGTGGCTCCTCACAGGAAACTGCCTAGCATACATAGGATGGGTTATATGATATGTGAGATATATACATTACTTATTTCCATTATATTATTTATAAAAACACCAGTTCTTTTCATAGGGGAGTTCAAATATTATAGTAGTGGAGGAACGCCCATATTATGTATAAACATACAAGTAAATAGGGTATTTTTTATATTATAGTAGTGGAGGAACGCCCATATTATGTATAAACTTACAATAACATAGGGGAGTTGTAATATAATTGTAGTGGAGGAACGTCCATATTATGTATAAACTGACCTGTTCATAGGGGAGTTATAATATCATAGTAGGGCTGGAACGCCCATCCTCATAACATATAGATAAACAGGGTAGGTGCACTTCCCATACTTATAACTTATAGATAAACCGGTAATACATTAATAGTTATGTTTACACTTTACGGTAATACTTTCATAGTTAAGTTTACACATTACCTATGTCTATTTATTTAACAACATAGAATTGTTATATCTTATGTAAGGTAACTGCATGAGATTATGTATAGTGTCTAATGGATGTCTTTCCAAGGGGTTGGCATTTGACAGGGAAAGCTTTGTCACCAGACGTGTCCATTGAGGCTTGATTATCAAAGAAGAAAGGCCCCTGTCATGAATCGGAAATGGAAGATCGATCGCACTGCCCCTTCGTTGGCATACTTTTTTGCCGCAGCCACCCGTTTGGAAGATCCTGGATGAGTGGGAATCGAATTTGAAAAATGCTTTTTCCCGTTGGCCGAAACCAAAGATTTGGGCAACGAAACCTTGACCCCTAACTAAACCAGCAGCATATCAAAATAGCATTCTGCTACCTTCTTGTAGGCGATAACAATGGCATCACCAAAAAGAGCATAGTTTTCAAACTTTCTCCCGGCCTCGTCCGCAGCTAAACCATAAAATGGTGGGAAGAACAAGGGCCAAGATGAGAGAAACCCCAAAGGTTGTCCAGACCTCAATCTTACAAACTGTGGGAACTGTTCTGATCGAGTAGGGGCAAGAAAGACCCAAACTCAATCCAAGCATGAGCCGCCTCTTTATTGAATAGCTTCTCAATGATAAGTTTATGTACTGAAAGTGGGAAAGGATCAGTAGCAGAGAAGACAAATATCATAAGAGAATAGATCTTTCTTTCGACTAAAGGCCTGAATCTTAATGGCTTCTCTTTTAAAAAAGTGCCATCCATTGGTATACGCCGTAAAGCGGACATACACCAATCCAGGTGAGGTGCCTACGGATTCTATCTTATTGGAAGAGAAGCTATTGAACTTGTCTGTCTCGTATCTTGTCACTCCCTTTTCATAATTTTCCTAAGTGAGCAAGATTGTTTCTGACAGGTGATGTATATGGATGGAGCCTAAACCGTTAGGACGGCATGATGGAGAGAATCCCTGCCTTGGTTAGGCGAAGTCAAATGACTGACCCTATTCTAGAAAAATAAGCAAGTCAACTACCTTTGAGAGACCGGACAATGGAACTATCAAATCTCACTGCAATCGTCATATACGCAATTACATGATCCGTCAGCGCACACCACGGCCCTTGCCTCATCTACTTCATCTGAGGCGGATGAAGCTGAAAGCCAAAGCCATCCGAGAGTGCCAGCTAGTTGAAGTGGAATTCAATCGGCATCCTATTGATTTTGCACCTTCTAACATCTCTTTCAAATTGAGAATGTCACGCTTTTTCATTCACGATTTTCGGGTATGAACTCAAAAAGAATTTCACTTGTCGCAAAATCTACTGCTGTTGATGCCACAGCTGACAACCCTTTCTCATCTGCTTTTAAATCCTTGGGTTTTCGAATGTCGGCAAATGGAAGGTTCGAAGACACTTTTTCAGTAAGAGAATCTCTCTCGCCCTTATTTGACTTGCTTTACCGATCGATTGCTAAAGAAAGAGGAGATGGGTAGCCTTTTGAATATCCAATTCCCCAGGTTCTATTAATTACGAATCCAAAATCGATCAATGAAGGGGAGCTTCAAACCACTAAATTGACCAATGAAGTGAAAGAGCAAGAGTCACTCGCCCATCCATCGATATGGGAGCATACCATAGTAGTTGAGTGCTAGTCCTTAGTTTCCAACCAACCTGGATTCAGGAAAGGAAGAATCAATTCCAAGTCCCATATCTTGCTCAAGAGACAGCGGAAGGAGGAAAGAAAAGCAGTTTCAGGTATGATGATCCTGCAGTAGGAAGGCAGTGCTCGACCAAGGAGAAAGGCTAAGATGGACTTCACAGACGTAGAAAGAACATATAGATAATCATCTCAATCCTATTCCCCGTGATTCAATTAATCTGACTTCAGGAGGTAGAGGCTTGCTTTGTCTATTTAGTTACATGCCTTTCCTGAGAAAGAGAAGGCGGAAACAAGGCATTCAATTGCTAATACCAGCCCAGAGGAATCCCTACTTTCCTGATAATTGTACTTTAGATCAACCTGAACTCCTAACTACCACTAACTACCAACAGAAGGCTGCCAATATCTCAGCAAATTAGGTAGAAAGCCGTAAAAAGAAGAGGACAAAGTCATCAAACTACTACTAAGAACCTTCGGCCGAAAGCCTTAACATAAGATCAGGCCGAAGCGAAGACAGACAGATGATCCGTTTATTGAGAAAGATGTTCGCCCAGAAGTCTTGACTCATGCCTTAATGGATAAAAGCGGGACTAATAAGACAGAAAAGTCCACTCGAAAACCCTTTATACTACCTCTTCAAATTCACTGATCTGGGAATAGAGACTAGAGATGATGATCCGATAGAAGAACGAAGAAATGTCTTTGAAAAAAACTTTATGATTATGAGTTCAAAGGCCGACTTTGTCTGCCCGGATCTTCTTTCACGGGGAAGTTAGGCCCAGATCATATCCGGGATGTTAGGGAGTCAGTTGCTGTTGAGGGCTAGTCATTCAATTTCGTTCCCGGGGAAATCCTGACTAATTGAATTAGCAGTTAGAGAAGTTGGCAGAGAGACAAGGTCACTCTGTAAAGAAACTAACAAAGCTTACGACAGGCCTGAAAGCCTAAGAACTTAAAAAAAAAAAGAAAGAAGGAAGAAATAGCGACAGTAGACAGCAAAGCATCGGAAATCACTTTTAGTTCCTAAACCTTTTAATTAACCCCCTTCAATGTTCTTACTAAAAAACCGATGTTTCCAACCTCTTTTGACTCTTTATACCTCAGATTTGAAAGAGGCGAAAAAGGCTATTTAAAAGGCAGGAAAGTTTTAAGCCTTTATTTTTCACTTTTTTTATCTCTTTTCAATCATCTACGGGAAAAGAATCTGACCAATCTCAGGAAATTCCTAAAGACCGTGGGATTCAATTAAGATTACTTCCGGGGAACTTAAACTTAGGTAGGATAGTAAGTTGCCGGTGAGCTACTGTAAGCGCTAACAGAGACGTTGAATCGGAAGGCTGTAAGATGGAAAGCCATATAAAGGCAGTCTGAAGTTATCATCTGCAAAAAAAGCGCTGTTTTGCTTCCTCTTTGCAGTTGTGAGAAGAAGATAGATTGAACTCTAAGTCTGAAGCTGGAGGTCAGTCTGTCTAGTCTTAGTGCGAAAGGCCCTCATCCCAATTCCCCTTTTTTTTTCCCTCTGAGCTGACTGAGGTAACCAGATCTTTGTCTTAGCTACTTTATAAGCTAGTTGCAGCCGTCTTGCCAGATAATAGAAGAAGCTCTTTCTGAAATAGAATCAACAACTTAGTGAAGAAATGCCTTTGAAGGGATTGACTTTGTCTCTTACCTGTCCACTCTTGATGTCTTCCCTGGGGAAGAACCTATGGGCTCATAAAGTCTTGACTCATATCCTGTAAGTCTTCAATGCAACTAGAAAAGGATAGCTTGAAGCGGTTAAAAAGGTATAGTAGGCTTAGTAGAAGGCTAGCCCAAGCAGATAGAGAGTTTCAAGCTGAAAGTAAGATTCTTTCTTTCTTACAAACTCGACCGTGTAATAGAAAATGCAATTCCACTCTTTGCTGAGCTTCCTCATTCTATTGTTGTTCAAGCCCTTAAGCCTAACGGCAAGTCTAATGCAAAGTCTTCAATCCGCCTAAAAGGAAGACGAATGCATTGGAAGAAATTACACTTGGAAAAGCAAAAATCTCATATAGCCTTCGTGACCAATCCAATTTTGCACTTCACTCCTATAGAGGAAACAGAAGCCTGATCTGCAAACTCCCCTCTCTTCCTCAAGGCAGGGAACTTCGGACAACAGTCAAGGGAAAGGAAGGTTGGTTGACCCACTCGTCTGTAACAAAGAATCTTCCTTCCTGAAGGCAGGAGTTGGTTTGTTCCGGAAGCAAAGAAAGAATAGTGAAAAAAATTGACACCTCGATCTCACTAATAGAAAACCGCCGTTTTGAATGTCTTTTGACTGATTAGACCTTCGATTCAAAGGGTGCCAAAAAATCCCTTTTTCGTGAATCAATTACTTTTGAAGGCTAATTTCATCCCCAAAAGCAAGGGTTACCCAATAGTCTGGGATTCCATTCCAATTCCCTTTTTTAACCAATTCCTATTACAGCCTCTTCACCGGAGGCAATGAAGTATGAATGAAGCAAGTCTCATCTTTATCTATCCTTCAGATCTTCTAGGCCTGTAAGTTGCAAGCCAAGGATGAAATGAAAGACGGAAAGCTAGAATTATTATAGCTTCTATCGGACTGAGAAGAGTTTACAGCTTGAGGAAATAGTTAGGAAAGAAAGTCCGAAAGGCAGCAAAGAAGTTGAAAGCAAGGAAAGGTTGAATTCCGAACGTGGGGCAGGGTAGAGTTCCTCTTTAGCGCTGTTCTTTTAGGTGTAGTTCCGTCAAGGCGCCAAGAGAAACGGAGGCCGGGAGGGGCCGAAGACTTGATAGGTGTAGTGACTTAGATTCCATGGAGTACCGTCATACTTTCATGTAGTTCCGTCTAATCTTTAGGTCTAAAAGAAAAGAAAAGCTAGCTTTAGGAGAGAAAGTACAACCGTGCCTAACCCTATCGGTCTTTGAAGCTAAGCGCGAACAGAAGCATTCATGAGCGAGAACTAGAACAGATAGGACGAATACGTGACCAGAGAATGAGATGGGAGGCGTGACTACCGTGCTGTGCTCTTATGCTGAAAGGTACCTCTTATCCGCCCTAAAAACGTGCGATAATTGCTATGCAAGCGGCGAAACTGCAGCACAGCAACAGCCCCTCGAATCTTGAAAAAGTTGCTAACCACCTGCGCAAGGGCCTTGTTATTTATAGGGGAGATTAGGGAGATGAGGCGAGGAACGGATCAAGGAAGGACCCGCCAAGAATTCGATGTTCGATGATAGAATCTTTGGAACCGTTAGCCAAAAGAAAAGCCGACCCTTTCTTTTGCACGCTTTTTTACATTTCAGTTCAGATACGTTGCTCGACTTACGCCTTTGCACGCTCAACCGCTTTCCCATCCCACCTGGCCCATTAACGCGGGGAATAACCTCAATCCGTAGAAGCTGCATCCTCAAGGGCTGAGTGATTATGCCCTGACGAGACTAGCTACATCAGTAGATCATTGATTAGCATACCTCCTCCGAATAGTCTACGTGGACCCTAGTTTCTATTAAAAGAAATTCGTCTTAATCCAGTAATGCAGACAGCCTTGACTCTCAACAAGAGCAGGAGGTTTAGCGTCAACTCATTCAATGAATGTTGTTTCATTCACCACACGGATGAATTCGACTCTGGATTTTCCAGCGGACAGTCATTTGTCGTCAGAGAATAGACGTATAGCAGCTCTCTCTCATAACAGAATGAAAGCAAGCAAGAACGAAATGAGCGCTTACCCTATCGACCGAACGACCGAAGCTACTTAAAGCAAATCATTAACTCAACAATTCTTAAACTACAGGAAAGGTAATCTACTGAGCTAGCCTCCCGTTATGCACCAATGCTTGAACAGGACCGTTAACCTTTCTTTACCAAAAGAAAGAAGAGCTATTGGTCAGTTCCCTATAACCGATACAGCTCGACCGATTGAGACAGGGGAATTAAAGTAAAGTCCGGTGATACCTCATGTGTCTTTCCCTAATCACCATCGCATGTCGCGAAGGTAGGAATAAGAAAAAAGGGAATCACCGGACATGCGTTGATTGTGTTTAACAAGACAACTACACTGAGTTGACAAAGGAAAGAATTTTTATCCTGGAGATGGTACAGATCATACATCCTCTATTCTATTTTATTGTGAGTGGGACATTAAACGCTTTCTTTGAGTTAGACCCACCCGGACTAGACTCACTCAGGCATTTAACGTCATATAACGAGGGAAGGAATCACTCTACTACGACGACAAGGAAAAGAGAGCTTCTTATCGAGACTGATTAAAGCAAAAATGACTCATGAGGATAGCTGGAAGCAAGGAACATTCTTTTGCGGCTTACCCGTATTCTTATAGAACGGTTCAACTGGTTAGGCGGTCTGGCGCATTATTCACTGCACTTTATTTCAAGCAGTGTGCTCCGGGGTGATTAAAAAAAACATACCCTGTTGACAGTGTCCCTGTCCCTTAATCATCAGGCTACCCTCGGATTCTTCCCTCCAGATATTAATGAGGTGGGCGGGAAGGATAGAGCCCAACTTATTATATACGGATACGGATATTCCTTGTCATTCGTTTGAAGATATAGCTCCAACAGGCCTATTCTTTGACTCTCCGCAAGTGTATAGTATATTCTTTCCATCTTCCTACGCTGATAGATATTCTAACAACAAACTACAACGCTTAGCTAGTTGGCAGCTCCGCATCGTGAACTGCATCGGAAAGGGCATCCGATCTCTCTTTTATGGGCTCTTTCCCTCGTATCTGACCTATCCGAGTTAGCCCTCCCAAGCGGACAAAGAGGTGGATCATCTGATCGGGAATGCCGAATCAATCATGAAGTTCTACCCTTGGTACCGAGCGAGGATTGGGGAGGAAAGGATAAAGGCTGTCGAAGATGATGTCTTATCGGACACCATCCCCTGAGAAGTCCTCTTATTAGTTTGAGTTGCATCGTATATAATCGTCCTTGTGATTTTAGAGGCGCTCTAGTCTTGATTCGGAGACCACCTTAGTGGGTCCCGCCACCCACTTTAGGGATAAGTGCAAGCAAAGTGGTATAGCTGCAGAGGAGTTTGTTGATGAGTTATTCTTTGCTTTGTGAGATGTGAACATCTTTTTATCTTCCTAAGGAGCATCGCGTAGGCTTTGAAGCAACTGCATCGACCCAGACCTGTTCTATCAATCAGTTTTTCCTCTTCGTCGCAGCGCACAGTGGTTGAAAGCAGTTAAGCGATGCCCTAGCCGCGGAACGAGAAGCGACTTGAGGCTATTTCTTCTTTTTTCCCAAGTTAGGAAGCAGGAATAAGGGATGGGAGTTTGACAAGGGAGTGGATGGCTTGCCCGATGTAAAGACCTTTCGCTTTTATGAATAGCGATTTTGGAGACTATTCCACCGTCATTCTATTCGTTGCTTAGCATCACTGATAGTAGTAGCGCATCAACTTTTGCCTTAGAATCACGTTGAACCTGAGCAGGAATTCCATTGCCATTGATTCTTTCTAACGCGTACCGGCTTTCGCTAACGTGCTTTCACGGGTAGGAAGAGTTTAATACGATCATCTCACAGATGAAGAAGTGAGCAACCAATGTATTCAAACAGCGCGGACTAGGCATCTTTTTCTTTCGTTTGATTGGTTCGTAAAGCTCTCCTTTCCCGACCGGGGGTTTGATATCACCCCACACCATTAGGGGGGTGAGAAAGCCCGATTTTATTTAGTCAAAGATGTCTTATCGTGGACTGGACTACAAGGAAAATAACGAACGAAAACAAAGCAGATTTTATTCATTCTAGCAATGGAAGTACATCCAATGGGAAACTTACACACACATAGACCAGCCAAACAACTAAACACAACATTACAACAAAGTAAACAAACAAACAACATATTAAGTTAAAAGAAAGAGAAAAGCGAAAACTAAGCTAAGGATTTTTTTTTCTTTCTGGACCCCCGCGCCTATAAATAGGACGCTTCTTTCTCTATTTGGCAAAGCAAAGGGAGATGGATCCAGCTACTGCTGAAAGACTTTCTCAAATTGATCAAGAAATTCAAAACATCGATACCGACGGCAGGAAACCCTGGCTGCTTTTTACCTTTCAGCTTTCTCTTTCCCTTTGGTCTCTTAGGGAACATCACTTCCTATAATCCCTTATCAGCGTTTTCTCCGATCAGGTTAGTTGAGGGCCGGAACCTAAAGATAGGGTCCCGACACTTCCTTTTGAGTTTCCAAAGCTAATTTTCTGTTGATGTTCCTTTAAATAGGATCCCGCTTTCTTTAAGCACTGGGTAGATCGGAACCATTAAGCGAGGTGCCCATAAACACGAATACGCCTGTCCTTCCCCCGGAAA
Organism: Carnegiea gigantea; assembly: GCA_029747015.1. Classification (NCBI taxonomy): domain Eukaryota; kingdom Viridiplantae; phylum Streptophyta; class Magnoliopsida; order Caryophyllales; family Cactaceae; genus Carnegiea; species Carnegiea gigantea. Next base: position 18,072 of record JAKOGI010003709.1, read on the forward strand.
AAGGTTAAAGAGGAAGCCTATCGAAAGGTGGATTTTGGCAATTGCTTTCTGTATATTCATCGCCTTGAGGCCTGGTCTTTATTGCCCTTCGCTGCTACGCAGCTCGAGTCCGGACCATTCGCCGCTATCGCGGCTCACCCATAAATGCCCTGAGAAACTCCTAAAGAAAAGAAGAAGGGATCGAAGACTAGAGGCCCGCGAGAAGGCTTGACTTGATAGAAAGAAGTAATGGATCAAAGACGGAATCTTTCTCATTAGATCGGCGACGATGCCTGACCAAGTAAGTCGGGTTTCGATCTTTGGTCAATCAATCCATCATTGGCTAAGCCATTGCTTTCTATTTCTTTCGGACTTTTCCGATGAACAATTCACCTCGATTCTTCCTTTTTGCTAAGAATCAAGGACTGAATCGTCAATGGATAAATAGGAAACTATTGATTCGAGCCTCTCCTTTATATAAAGCTATTCCAGTCTGAGACTGTCTCCCAAGAGCCCAAAGTCTTCGACTAATTGGAGCAAGAGCTGCGAGAGCAGCAAGAAGGGGTTATGTACACGCCGAAGTGACTTAACTTTGTGTACTAATTTCATCCTTTGGAGGTAGCAGCCTCTTCCAATCCACGAGTGGAGTCCGGATCCAAGCTAAGGCTATCTGGGGAGGACCAACCTTAGTGAGCAGCTTATCTAACCTATTAAGATAAAAGCAGAGGTCTTGCTCATGGATTCTGTTGACAAGCTCTCGGAAAAAACATCAATCCGTGGATATAAATAACCCAAAGGCTTCCACCGGCTCCCCATTTCTAGATCATTCATATTGAGTGACATAGCCCATTTCGTTAACAAATAGGGGTGGCAACAGAAAGATCACCCGATCGAGGAGTTTTCTTTGCACCACTCGAAGACCCACCAGGTCGACCAGGAAAAAGCTCCAAATTGACCCTTAACAGTCATAATACCATCACCTATGGTAGCGTGACCAAGGTCCTTCTATCTTCCTAATGTCTCATTAGAGTGATAGGGGAATTCCAAAGCTTGAATGAAGTGATTGACGGATTCCTTCTTCATCTTATCTTATGAAAATATGCAGTTAAGTTCTTATTCCTAATGAGGAGTTCTTGATTTAAAGGCTCCGCTCCTTCAGGAACGAAGTTGCTATAGCTTTTCTATTGGCCTTTGAAAGAAGCCAAAATAGGATGCTTTTTTATAGGTTCCGAAAGTGCTTATTCCGCCTTGAGGGGCGATGGACTGTATTCCAGAGGATCAGACTTGATCAGTTCAGGCTATGGAAGTTTCGATCTTCCAATCAATCTATCTTTGAATTCGATAGCCTGTCACGTCATGGGAAGCGATCATCAACTGCTTTCGATCTTGAATGCTCTGTTCCGCTCCTTGATCACTTTCTGGGATGACAGCAAGTCTTCTCCCCATTGGTGAGATTGGTCCCCTTCCTTTGTTCTTTGTCCAACTACTCGGTCAATGAGGATGGAAAGGTAGTGAAGTAAGCCTAAGGTTCGGTTCGGTGTAGAGATAAAGGACAGTAGGCCATCACTGGCTCTTCCCCTCGGATTCTTTCCTTCGGCTTAACTTTCAACCTTCCCTACCCCTTTCGACGCAGCAATGAGAGCAGCAGGGACGGAGCGCTTGCCCTTTACCTCTTGGTGGAGGAGTCTCCTCTTATTTTAGGCTGGCACGGTCTTAGAATGCACGATAGAAGTGCGGAAAAAAAGTAGTTTAGCGGGAGAAACCCTGTGGGATAACGGTTCTTTGAAGGAATACCTCTCTTTATAACTGTCTTCCGCTTGAAAGCTTTCACGTGGAAAATTGAGAATGTCAATAGGCATTCGAACTCCTTTTTCTTTTTCGTAGGAAGGGTACGCGTCCAGCTTAAAGAGAAAAAGATTCGCGGACATCCGCTTTAGCAGACGATTTTTCTACTTTCATTAGACGCTCTCCTGGCTTTCGCGGAAGAAAAAAAGAATTTTTACTAATTTGTTTGTACTTAAAGGCCCTTTAAATGATTGAAATGCATTCCTCTCTATTGTTCTCAGCGAAGGGATAAAGCCCAGGATGGGAAGTCGCATCTCTTTTGGAGTTGAAAGGATCATTACTCAGTAAAGGCGATCGAGTCTCGTAACCCCATGGAAACTCCTTATCTCTATCTGAATTTCTTTTTTCGAGCCTTGTCTCAGGTTCGTTCCTCTCCCTATCGGTTGAGTTAGCTTCTTTCTTAGTCGAGCTAGTGGCTCCACCCCTCTCCTGTTAGTCGAGCCTCTCCACCCCTAAACCTCTTTCTATTGGTCGAGTCAGTTTCTCTCCTTTCAGTCCTATCCTAGCTTCACTCGTAAACTCCGTGCCATGTCTTCCAAACCTTAGTTACTTGCCGAAGTCTCGAGCTCTTCACTTTCTTCTTAAACTAGGAACAATTCTATTTTGTCTTTACTCTCTCGGGTATGCCTATTTGGTTTATGCCCTTTACTCCTAGTCTTATTAGTTTGTCTGGAACCTTTCGTTCCTAACTGTAAGAGCTTCTTCGAACCTTGTCTTAAGACTTGAGCTAGTTTCCAACTCTCCTAGCGTCTAGTCTTTCCTCTGTAACATCAGCTGCAGGAAAATCCGCTGCAATAGAGTCATCCCTCGAGCTTTGGTTTACACCCTTTGATCCAGGTTGTTAGTCCCGTCTCTATCCATAAAAGCCGATTTACTATCGTACCTTCTAACCTCTACTTCAAGGTCTTGCAGAGCCTTATCTTTTGTTTATGACCTCTTTTTTGGATTATCCGATGGAGGTGGAATCTCCAGCAGCTTTAATAGAGCTAGTTTAGTTCCCGCCAAACCTTATCCTGGTTCTGATCCTGATTAAGTCTTATCCCTAAAGGTTGGCCAAGTCCCTTCGATCCTCTACTTCTGAGTCGGGTAGTTCATTCCTTGCCTTGTGAGAGGATTCATCAATAGCAGAGTAAGACGAAGAAGTGACAGAAGAAGAAGAGTAGCTACGAGCATATACCCCCCGCCTCCAAGCGGGGAGAACAAGTGCCATATAAACAACCTTAGAGAAGGAGCGAAAAGCCACTCTAGTTGAAGATGAAACCCTCTATTCCCGATAGGCAATGAAAGAAAGGGCGTTCTTTCTTTTCTTCCACCAAAACCAGGAAAGGAGTTTGGGTATAGACTCTAAAAGAACATTGTTTACCAGATTCAACTGAGGATGAAAGCTTTGTTCTTGATCCTATGTATGGATGGAGAAGGAAAGGATAAGAGAATAATCTTTCAGGCTAAATAAGCTTATTTCCATGATGGGAACAGGAAACAACTCATATGTAAAGGTGGATGTCTAACGCGATACGATAAAGGTTTGACAGGCATACATTACTTCTAATAGTCTTGGTATATACCCCTTCGTATACCTGATCAGACTGCTACCCCTGTTATGACTTCTATTGGCGGGGCTTCCCTTGGGTTGGGGGAAGGGACTTAAAGGTTTTTTAAAGAACTTGCAGGATTGTTAGCCAGCGAATCCGCAATACACTGTCTGTTGGTAAGAAAATCAATAATGAATATCTTTCTAATAGAACTGGGGACTAGTATACCTGTCCCATGAAAGAGGTGAAAGAGCGGTTGGATAGGCAGAGTCTTAGTCTCTGTCGAAAGCGGATCGAAGGTGTTTACTCAGCAAAGAGATCAAACAAGAAATAGGCGTGGTTCAACAACTACATCTTCGCAAGACCAGTCTCGCAAACACGGTTCGTTAGCTTAGCTATGGGGTGGGGCTACAATGCCACTCTTCCTAAGCAACATTTAGTAAGAACATCGATAGCCTGGCATTTCGTCGTATATCATACCAGCTCCCTGAACCTAGCTTCGACATCTAACTTTTCCAATTGCAAAAGGTAGCCGGGCCTAGCTTGCAATAGATCCCATAGCTTATCCTGTGCAGTTTCCGATAAGATAGAGTTACAGGTTCCGGAGCCGGTCTATGCGGGAATCAGACAGGAAAGAAGAAAGAAGCTGCCTGTCAGGGAACTGATTGAATACATTGCCAGTCTCCCATTCCAATAGCTGCTAGTAGACAGAATCCAGTCAAAGTCAGCTTGCTTTTAGCATGTCACTGGTAACCTGATTGATAGGAGAGTCGCTAGTATAGCTGCCAGTACCTGTATCCTAATTGAATAGATATGCCTAGCACGAAGAAGATAGCTGACTAGCTTGTTGATTTGAGGTGTGATCGGCATTCAATATAAGAATATATTGAATTTATAGTCTGTCAGTGAGAGAAGCAGTGATCGAGAAAGTCCCGCCCAAAGAGCGACGCCAAGAGTGGACCAGGCCATATGGCGGTCCCGCAAAGCCGGTCACCGGGAGCTAAGATCCTTCTCAATTGTTTCACTGCAGATAGCAAGCATCCAAAACTCGGTTCTAGTTTCAGAAGTCAGTTCCTCCCCGCTGAAAGAGACCGAAGAAGGTTCAACTAGCGCCGGTGCGAGGCCTGAAGATAGTTACCGCTTTGCACGAGCTGAGACAGTGTGGATAGATCCGGATAAGAAGGCAATGATCACATTCCTTAGAAAGCCGACTGGTAATTGCCTCAAAAAAAACGGCGGATAAGGCGCAACAACCTAAAAGGCGGACTAAGAGCGGTTATTCAGCGTTGGAATGCGTTAAAGAGCCGTTATGAGAACAACAAAGCACACGAAAAGAAAAGCAACAGTAAGGTAAGGCTTGACTTTCCCCGCCACAAATTCAAATAGGCTTAATGCCTTACTCTAAAGGAGGAATCTGAAAGACATCTGGAAACGGATATTTTATAGATGCATGGGATCTTCCTTTATCGACACGACAGCAAGAGCAGAGCAGGGAAGGAGCTGTGAGGTATTACCTGAAAAAAAGTTGAGGAAGAGAAGTAGACAAATCTGATGCTAGTCTTTGTCTAGGAGTCACAACGATGTGGAACTTCGATATAGAAGCTCTTTCGCCACTAGTAAGCGGTTTAACCTCTCCCTTGTTCACTCGTGTCCCTTACCAAAAGGCCAGAAGTATGACGGCACTACAAAGGCATAAGAAAGCATATAAGATAGGCTCCAACCAATTCAACTGCCAGAGGCTTTGCGAATGCGTTAAAAGGCATTAAGCCAATCAACGTAGGATCGTATCAGCCGAAGCAACAGACGCATAAGCAGATGAAAGAAGTAATTAGCTGATCAAAGGTAGACTCTTCCACTACAGATTGATCTCCTTAAGCGGCAAAAATCAATACACAGAACTTTTTTTTGGAATTTTTTTTCCATCATGTATCAGAAAGACGAAGGCTACTAATGGCATACGACCTTTAGGTACATAAGGGAGAATGACCTTCAGGTTAGAAGCTGATCCAAGACCGGCGGATTTCGGTCAGTCTAACGCTCAACGAGAAGGACCTACAGAATACTTATAAGTAGGTAGAGCTAGCTCCCGAACCTTCACAAAGGCATGACGCTCAACCAACACTTTACGCCTGCTTTCCAGTAGAGAGATCAGGTCAGGGAAGAAGAGAGAATAAGAATTCTCAAAATACAACCTTGTTGAGGTGTTCAAAAGACGACATTTAACCCAAGGGGAATGGACGAAGATAGAAGCAAGACTGAGCATTCCAGAGGGGATAGAAGACTACGAGACTGAAAACTAATGTCCTTCTTCCTCTGAGCCAGGTTCGAAGTAGAGTCTATCTACTTCGGTAACGGGAAAAGCAAAAACTACCACATAGCATTCGTAGATAGGACTTTGCCCTCATTCCTTGACGCTATTCTTCTTATTTATTAATAATAATTCGAAATTTCCGTCTTCACTTCCCCTTTCTTTATGGCTGCGATCTTCTTAAACAGGATTGAACGTAATTATGTTTTTTTATGCTATTCCCCTGCCCCCAATACCGGCTGATCAAGCCAGTTGCAATCCATCCCGCCTTAGCGAGGGCTTATTTCCCTTTCCATTGGGATTCGTGAAAACAGAAAGAAAACTGACTCAACAGATCATTTATCGATTCACAGCTTCTGCTTCTCTTTCCTTCGACGCACTACGTTAACAATAGCAAAACTAGCTTCGACTCTTCCTATTGAATTGAGTGATCGTCGGGTGATTGAACTCCGAAATCATTTAATCAGTAAGTTCCTTCGTTCCCCGGCCGTTATCGAGAAAGAGAAAGTGCGACTTTTGGCTTTCTCCTTTTAGACCGCTCCTGCCTTTGGTACGAGTTGAAATTGGCATAACTTTCATTAAATGGATTAGCCTACCATTTTCCTGAGGGTGGCAACCTAAAAGTTTAGATAGAATCGTCCTCTCTTTCTATTCATAGAGAATCAATCCTCAAACTAAAAGGAGTTCAACTCCGTCGTCCGATCTGAAAAAAAGATGTTTATTAATTTTTCAATTAAAGAAAGCATGAAAAAGGAGGAAAGATAGTCATAATACAGACGTATTGAAGGTAGCATTTCACCAGCTTACATTAGAACGTCATATGTACGATCCATCCAACGCTAAGGGAGACTTCCTCTTGGAACGACTAAGCCGAAAGGATATATCCGATTGGAGAGTCAATGTGGGACCTTAAAGCAGGTGAGAATCCGGTTTGGTAGCAGCTTGCCAAGATCAGACTAAGAATTGGAATCTTAAATAGCAGACGATCTGCCAAGAATATGATTTGAAGGACTAAGCCTGAAAGCACGGGATGAGACTTTTGGCAATCGTAGGCTTTAGTTCCTACCAGTGTAGGCTTGCTTCGCATAGGCTACACAAGCCAGGTAGCAAAGCAAGGTTAGGAGCCCAGCCCAATCCTCCATAAGCCAGACCAAGCTTTGAAAACCGTACTTTGTCTATTTCGTATTCTTTTCCGTCTTCGCAGGCATGCTCTTCCGTCCGGCCTACCCTCCTCGGCTTCACCGTATCCCAAAGAGCGATCGCAGCAGTATCTCCGTCCCAGCCTTTACTTCGCTCCTCTCCCGGTGGTCTTTTGGCTTTCGCTCCTTCTCCATGTGATGGGAATAAAGCAAACCAGATTGGGCTATCAGATCGTAACGGAACTATGAAGACTGACTAGTGAGAAATCACCCTCTACTTAATGACTCAAGACAGCATGGGGCATACTTTGAACGAGAGGGGGAAGCTTCCACTCTTGCTTCTATCTAGTAGAGCCCAACCGTCTCAGCCAAGCCTATAGGAGATGTAGGTAGCTGGGGTTCTCCTCCAATCTGTAATGAATTGGTGACCTTAGAACTATGTTCAGTGCCGCACTTAGGTTAGAGCAAATCCATAGAAATCGTTACTAACTCTACGCCGCTTTTTAGGCAGTTCAAACACAAGGAAAACAACTGAGATAAGTACGTCCGTCCACCTGGAACAAACCTGAAAGCCGGGCGGGAACTATATAGGTCGATGGACCGGGAACTAAAAGCATCGATCACAACGGGAGAGGCAGGCAGCTAAAGGAAAGGCGAACAGCCTCTGAAGCTCGGTGACCCGTACTTAGTATGAAGACTAATAGGGAGCATTCAAAAAGATGTTCGCCTGTCGGCTCATTTGTACCAAACCTTTCCAACATTGTCGAAAAACTTGCGCGATTCTATCCATAATTCCAATCTGGGCTTGCGACGGCTGTTGATGGGTTGTGTTAGCTAGGCCTTTGTCTGAGCGAACACAAAGGCCCTGAAAACGTGAATTCAATTCTCTTGAAGCAAGCTACGGCTCGAAGGCTTTATGGCGCGCTTTCCGTTTTCTCGCTTCTCCAGTTCCCCGCCCTGCTGCCTTACTCTGTCTGTGACTCAATCTTCTTGTCCATAGCGACATCTTCATTTATTATGATACTGAACTGCCATTTCACAGCCAGCAGGATAATAAAGAGAGCCCGCCGCTTCAGGTGATTCACCCTCTTCTTCTTATCGTCTTTATATACCTCAACCCATCATTTGAAGCATTTCCGTATAACCGCGCTGAAGTATCATACTCGACAGGAACCCCGTGCTAAACAGGAACGGGGTGAAGCAGCAGCATAGCATGGAGCTTTTTTAGGCTAACCTACACGCCCTTTTAATGAAAGGTGGTGCCTGAAACCGTTTCCGTGCGTATCAATAGAGGAAAAAAATCGGCGGCTTTATTTGCGTAAATAAGAAAGGGCATATCCAAAGCCTTTTAAGCTACGAAAAAGGGAATTGGTCTTTTACGATATCCGATAAACGGAATTTCTCGTCTGTATGATTGAATTTAGTGACAGAGTTGGACTTGGATTCGGTACTTATTAAGCATCGAAGGCAGGACTCTTTCCCGCAATAGAGATGGTCTAATTCAAATCACGCCAAGAGAGGTTTAATAACGATCTAACATTTTGATTTCTCTTACATTCCACCTTACAAAAATGAACATTAAAGATACGGAAAATCATCTCATTTTTCGAGAACTTTCCGTGTCTTCTCCCTGCTGTTCTTGATCGCGACCTTTCTATTTCTATTCTACCTTTTTTTAGCCCTTTTTATTCATAGAAGAGACCGAGAAAATATTAGGAAATGGGCGGCACAGGTAGGAGCCGATGTTTACTTTTCGTATTCTTGGAAAGGGGTGAAACTCCGCATCCGAGGAACAGACTCAAAACCGTGCGCAGCCTGTGCCCCCGGCCCCGGATTTATCGAGTCCAGAAAAAGGGAAAATCGATATGAATGTTTGATGCCTCTCTAACTTCTTTTTCTCGGTCAGTCGGTGCGCTCTTCCTGAATTGCTCTGTACCGCCCCAAAAGGCACAAAAGGCGGATCCAATACCAAGACGACTTTCTTCTTAGCTTATGGTATCCGCTCGCTAAGGAGAACCGAAATGACTGACTTTCCAGCGGTGACTACTATCGAATCAAAGACTCCGAAAGTCAACATAGGTAGATTTCTTTTTCACTTATCACGCCATGCGCTTCGCTTTATAGAATAGAGAGACCGTTGAGGAATTGGCATCTATCCCGCCTACTCCTGCCCCGAGAGAAGTGAAATCAAATCAGGTCTGCTCTTGCGAGCGACTCAGCTGCAATTGGAATGCTTTCAACAATTGAATTGACTATCTATATGGACGATCCATTAGGTTCTTCGATTTCTTCCGACGGTATCTTTTCTTTTTTTTTTCTTTCAGGGGCTCAATAAGAGGCATTGTGCGTTCTGTTCGAAGCGTAATGCAAGAACGAGTAGGATATCCGCTGTAGTGTAGCTGGCTTTACCGGTTTCCTGCTCGGTGGTGCGGTCCCCTCACCAGCCCCATTCCACTCGGTGAAACCCATGGCCGGAAAGAAGAGGCCGATCGATGGTCACCCTAAGCACTCACCATGAAGATGTAGATGTTCAGTGCAAGGGCAGACCGCTGCTGGTAGCCTTAATTGCGCGCTATAGATCGGATCCGTCGTAGCTATAGGATGAACCCTGGAAGAGGCCCTTAACGGAGTAAGCGGGTAGGGTGAATCTCCGTAACGATTATAACGGCCGAGCTAACCGTTGATTCAATGTCCTCCTGATCGGGGCACCAGAATGATTGACGCTCTCAACTAGGTCTTTTCCACTCGTGCTTAACACATGATTTGTGGAAATCCTCATTCCGTACATCTCCTCGTCAATTTGGGCATGAGCTCGCAGCCGGGGGAGAATGAATGGCTCTGTGACTCCTCGCCTTGAAGGGAAAGCAAAGCTACGTCTCGTCTAAGGGCTTACCCGACCCACCTACATCCATCCCCTATTGCCTTTTCTCGTTTATGGAGCGACCTGTGCGTAGGTTTGAATGACAGGGTTTGATTGTTTTCTCATTAATTCGGGATCCTTACCTCAGCGGTGCCGAAGTTTGGTTACGCCTCGGGGGTCTATCCCGCGTCCCCAAAAAAGGGTTCCCAGAAATAGACTTTCGCACCATGCTAAATCTGGGGGTGGCATAATAGCCTATTAGTTGCTTATGATTTTTGATAGGAGTTGTGTTGTGGCCGACCTGGGTTCCATTCCTGAATAGATTCATAAGTGGGTGGAGCACCAAAAAGGAGGTTCTTTCTTATCGGTTCGGTTTAGGTTCTTTATAATAATGACAGCCGTATAAAAAGCTTAAAGAGAGATTCCAATCATAATCCTTCAGAAGCTGGCATCGCGTTTTGACTCCTCCTCGTAGCAGTGTCGTTGAATTCGATTCGTCAACTAAGGCCGCTGGCGCAACTAAGCGAATTCCTAAATCAAATCACCACGTGGGAGCCGCCGACTTTTCACCACACTTACACACATCTTTTTCACTTTTCGTTGACAGATAAGGCTCACTTAATTATCTCAACGTTGATCGAAACTCTTACGCCTTTCAGATCTATAGATAGCTGCACTCTTTCTTCTTTTTCTTACCGTCGTGCCTATTTTCTAAGACCATCCTCGAAATACAACGAGAGACGAAAAGACCTCTTTCTTTACCTATATGGATGGCTAGAAACCAGAACTGGGACAGAAGAAATTCAATTACACCAGCACCAGATGCGCTTACCTAATATGGGAGGTATTCCCAAGATAAGTTGAATGGAACTAGCCTGTGAAGAAACCGTCATATAGCACTCAATCAAAAGGAACCTACTCTGCTGACGCTTTTCATACTCCAGCTTATTTGGCTTGAACAGAGGTGCGTAGCCCTTTTTTCTTCTGAAGAATTAGATGGAATCAAAATGTTCTATAGCCCTCCGAGAGCTATAGAAAGAACCGGGGGAACTGGATGTGTTACTTAAGAAAACTCCCACTCGATTAAGGGACAGGTTGGTACTGATACCGAAATAAGTGGCACTCCTAAAAGATATTACCTCCTGGCGTCAATCGAAAGATATTCTCTCTCTGAATACGTAAATGAAAAAAGGAATAAAGATGCTCTTATTGAGCCTGGAACTAATGGGAAAGGAACTTTGAGAGAGGAGGGTACCGCCAAGAATGCAACTAGCAACTTCCACTGGATCGAAGAGAAAAGCAGGATCAAAACTAAGACAATTGATTTGACGCACTTGTTGATACTAAATCTTATGACAAGGAAAAAGTACTCCTCCGGCGCCTCCAGGTCCAGGATTTCCCTTACAATTACTTCAGCCATCTGTATTCAGCTTAGCCCATACGGGTAAAGTGGAACATTAGCAAGACATCACATCTTAGATAACCGTTCCAACATGAGTCTCCTCTTCTGTTACAAGCCCGTGTAAATCGTTAGTCCTAGGACAATGGCCTTTGCCATGCAACTTTGCTCTATCGTCCTAAAGCTGAACATCGCTTTCGTTTCTTTCAAAGCAAAAGTAGTGCCAGGAAGCCGGTAGCAGCGTGAACCGGTCAAATACAGGATCGCAAAGCTATAAAAAAGTATGAGAGTTGTTTACAGTTAGATGGAAAGAAAAACTTTCCCCCGCATTGGAACGTAAGCAAGGCTCCATAAAGTCTAGTTAAGCGAGAGTAAGGCGCGGGTAGTTGGCCTTGTTTTCGAGTTCCCCCTGCCTGTTGAAAGTCTACTCCTAATTGTACCTTAGTTCACCATAGGCGTCTGAAGGGGGAGTGGGGTTGAAGCAAACTTTTTGTGTGTGAATGTGGGAGCTTAAGTGGACACTGAGTAGTGAATTGATTGATTGTCTTTGCCTGGAGGTTTTCTCTGTCCCTGTGTAAGGGTACTGAAGATATATCAATGACTATCATGAAGCCTATAGTTGAAAGGGCAGCCGACCAAGGCTTGTAATATATTCCGCAATAAATGTTTCATTTAAGGAATAGAGTGCGGTTAATGGTATTTGGTCACGTTCTACTAAAGCTTCAGAATAGGTTCTTTAGTAGTCTGAAAAGAATGAATACAAACTAAGTCCCAAAACTAATCCACAAAGACGCATCCCAGAATATAGTACAAAAGAACCTCCCACAACAAAGAAAAAAATGAAAAGCATTTCTTTTTCCTCCTCGATATATTTATATACAATCTTTTTCTTCAAAAGTGCTTTTCTTTTTTTTGACGGCCCACGGGAAAACGTTTTAAGATGCGATCATGAATCGAACCAGATCAAAACGCAAAACTGTCGACGGGCCGGAACGTCAACCGCAAACGAAGGATGGCCAGGCCCCGGTTCCCAGGGTTAGAGTATTCCCTATTATGAGCCTACTCAGATCAGAACGTCAGACGTTGATTTTCTTTTGCCTATCGGCCGGCCGGCTTTAAGCAACCTTCGCATTTTATGCTGAGATCCCGAGTCTCCAAGTGGGCCCTCCCGGCCACTCACGACCTTGGCTTTTTAGAGAATCCCGCTCCTGTGTCGTCAGACTTGTAGCTTGGCAGTCTACCGGGTGGGTTTGTTTATCTTTCCAGTTTCGAGTGTCTTCTTGGATAGTTATAGCGGCCCATAGGCGCGAGATGTACCTTGTGGGGGGGCGGCGGTCCCCTGGACATAGTCCTTTTAGGCAGTGGCCATTTAGTCCATGGTCCATTGGATGGTCGGTGCAAGGCCAGAAATTGGAACACATTGATTCCGCTCGTTCCCGTCCTTCGCTTCAGGGCCTGTCCCTCGGTGTGGTCAGTACTCTATACTGTCGGGCAGCGAAGCTTACACTTGTTCACTAATTATTACGGTTCACCAGGGCCTCTTTCCTCCTCCCTTTTCTGCTCACTCGTAGGGGTCTGGACCCCCACAAAGGGGGAGGGAGTCGACTGAACATCTCAGCCATTGGCGGGAATTTCGCCCACATCCGATCCCCAATTCTTCTTCACCCCGGATGATCGTGTTGAGTGAATTGTGACCTCGTAAAAGAGTGTCGGGTGAGCAAGAGCCCCTTCGTCACAGTATTTACTTATGGGCTAACAGGTCACACTTTGGCCAAGTATCCTACAAAGAGACTCCCGAAAGCCAGAAGTATTAAAGGAATGGCCATAGGAATGGGCGCATCATGACATCGTAAGATGTCTCGCCCGAATGAATTAGTTGGTACTAGAAATGTTATCAAAAGTGAACGAAAGGAGTAATAAGAAGTGAAAAGGGCAGAGACACTTCCCAACCAGAAAGCAAAGTTCCCACTGATGGTATACTTAGTGTAAGCGAGCTCTAAGATCACATCTTTAGAATAAAATCCAGTTAGAAAAGGAAATCCAATTAGAGATAAGCTGCCCATGAGCATCATGGCATAGGTAAAAGGGAACGAGGAGGCGAGCCCCCCCATCTTCCGCATATCTTGCTCATCCGACATGGCATGAATCACCGAACCTGCACTCAGGAATAGTAATGCTTTGAAAAAGGCGTGATTCATTAAATGAAAGACGCTAACCGAATAGTTAGAAATGCCGCAAGCAAAGATCATATAGCCTAATTGACTGCAAGTTGAATAAGCTATGACCCTCTTTAGATCGTTCTGTAATATTCCAGTGGTTGCCGCAAGGAATGACGTCATAGCTCCTGCAAAAGTAATAACAATTAAAGCCGTAGGTGGGTATTCAAATAAAGGGGAACACCTTGCTATCATGAAAACGCCAGCTGTTACCATAGTAGCTGCATGAATCAAAGCTGATACTGGAGTGGGACCCTCCATAGCATCGGGTGACCAAGTATGCGATCCTATCTGTGCAGATTTTCCAACAGCACCAATAAAAAGTAAAATACAAATCAGAGTTATGGCATTCAATCTCATATTGCAAGAAATCCAAGAATTTCGTTGGGCACTAGCACAAGCAAAAATGGTGGAAAAGTCTACTGTTTGAAAGAGAGTAAAACGACCCGAAATCCCAAGAGCTAATCCAAAATCCCCTACTCGATTGACAAGCATAGCTTTTATAGCTGCTTTATCTGCCTGAAGTCGTGTAAACCAAAAATGAATTAACAAATATGAAGCAAGACCTACTCCCTCCCATCCCAAGAATAATTGAAGAGAGTTATCTCCAGTCACCAACATTGGCATAAAAAAAGTAAGAATGGATAAATAACACATAAATCGAGGGCTATGCGGATCCTCAGACATATATGAAATAGAATAAAGATGGACCAAGCTACTTATGAATGTAACCACAATTAACATCACTACGGTCGGGCTATCGAACACGGAGTCAGAAGTGAATTACGAGTCGGACCAATCTGCGAATCGAGCGAGCTACCCTTGCGTGCAATGATGTGGTGGTGAACCTCTCATTCGAATTCAGTGCTCTCCGAACCGTGCGGGAGGGTTTCCCATCACACGGCTCACCAACTTGATTTTCCGCGGAAACCTACTATCCAAACTGGTCTGGAAAAAGAGGTACGGTCTCGCTTTCCTTTTCCACTCAAGTGTACGGCATCTGCCGTGCTTAGGCCCCTTCTTCCCTTCCCTAATGAAGGAGTCCAGCGCCCGCCTTAGTAGTCTCAAATAGAGCGTGCAGGCTTGCCTCTTTTTTGAGTGGGTGATTCACTACCGAAGCGAAGAAAAGGAAAGGGGGGTACTACGAGCCCTCTGCCCCACGCATCTAACCAGCTCGCGTGGTTCACCGGTTCCACCGATGTTACCCTGTCAGTGATTCAGTCGATACAGAGGTGCGCTTGAAGTGGGGGGTGTGCTGTCCCTATTGGGTCGGGCTCTTCCCCATAAGGCCCCACCGTCTGGGCATAAGCGCCCTCTTGCTACCCATATGCGAGGCGCCGTCTTAGCCTTCCCTGACGTTGATCGCTCCCACACCTGTAGCGTTCGTGATCGGCCTCCTCAACTGTGTATCGATCGAAAGGCAGGGCGGCACAGCCCCCAACCAAGGGAGTGGTTACGTCCAGTATGTCCTCCCTTATTCCCGACATGCTATGGTGCCCCGTGGTGGGTAGGAGCAGGTCGAGTCCGTATCGCCGTGGAGCAACAGCCGCGTCCGGATCTGATCTATCTACTCGGCAATTCATCCGGTGACTTCACGGTCGCCAAAGAAGCCCCAAGAAGCATCAAACATTTCCGATGAAATCCATGGAGCAATTCTTAGATAGCAAGCACTAGCTCCCGGTGCGACTTCATAAAAAGCAATCAAAGATAAGATCGAAGAGAATGAAACGCACGTAGTAGTCACTATAGCGGTTCCTTCTGATCCTAGAAAACGTCCGAAAAACCCTGCTACGGAACTACCGAGCAAGGGCAAAAATACGATAAGTAAATACATAATTTATGAGTGTGATCAAACAACCAAAAATCAGACAATGACAGAGCGACGAGTTATAGATTGATCGACGTCCGAAGAAGGCTCGACCAAAGAAAGAAGTCACAAGGTAAATTGTAAGCCCCAACGACTTTTGAACCTACGCGCGGAGCATTTTCGGGGACTAGCCTCCGTCAGTATTGACTTTTTTCTCGACTGAAGAATAATCCATTTTCATTATTTCCTCTTTATTGCCATTCTTCTCTTTCTTTACTGTGCTCTACCCCCTAGTTGCGCTAAGGCTGGTAAGAAAAAGACGTCAGATGATCGGAATACGAATGAAATCAAAAAGGCCATCATTAGGGCAAACAAGGCAATAGCTTCGGTTAGAGCAAAGCCCAAAATAGCATAACCAAATAATTGTTTAGCCAATGACGGATTTCGCGCCACGGAATGGATCGAGGAACTAAAGACGTTTCCAATACCGACAGCAGCTCCCGCTGAAGCAATTGTAGCAGCTCCGGCACCCATTGATTTTGCACCTTCTAACATAAAGAGTTTATCATTCTCGTCACGCTTTTTTGTACTTTTCCATAAAAAAACGATTTCTTTTTCGTCATTCTTTGTCGATTCTTCCCCTCCTTCTTTTTCTCTTGGGCTTGGTATGCCACGGGCATTCTTTCTCCAAAGATCCAGGTAGACTGAACACTAACCCAATGAAGAAATGCTAACCAAACTGTAACTAGTGGCAGAGCAGCCTGACGAGTAGAGCTCACTCCCCCACTGTAGAAGGCGAGGCCGGGATTCGAACCCGGATCTTCAGATCATGAGCCTAATGAGTTTACCATTACTCTACCCCGCTTCTTCTCCTTCTCAAACGAACTCAAAAAGCGGATCAACGCTGACTTCTCGCCGACTCTAAGCCACCTTTTGCTTAAGACATCTCTCTTACTTACGATATTTCGTCATAATTAGGCTCTCTGCAGCGTATATGCGCCTGACGAAGACAGCTGATATGCCTTAGATTTTTCTCCCACAAGGATAGAAACTGGGTTGAGTACTACGTTTGGGCTGGATTCTTCCTCTTCTAACGCTATGGCTTCTTTTGAATGGAATAGGGGTTCGGGTTCATAATGTGATAACTCATCCATGCGGGTAGTCCCTATCTGCTATCATGCCCCTCGTCAGGCTGTGTCAAAGTCCCGATAGTCCAATATCTACGATCAAGAGAAACAGCCAATTCACAGTCGGATTTGACTTGCGCCTCAGCTTTCTTCAGGTCAAGACGCAAGGTCCTGAAGCGTAGCTATGTCCTCAACTACGACAGCTACTGGAGCGAGGTTGCGTATATAATAGAATAGAGTGGCAGTTGCCTATTGACATAAGTCATCTCTACGCACACTCACAACGAAATGAAGGAGGAGGTCCAATTTATCTTACTGTTCCTTTTAGTGAAGTTATTTCAGTCTAATTCGACCTAACAAGAACGGAATCACGCTCTGTAGGATTTGAACCTTCGACATTGGGTTTTGGAGACCCACATTCTACTGAACTGAACTAAGAGCGCTTTTCTTATCACAATAGATAAGACTGTAAAGAAAGGGATTCCTTTTTGAACCCAATACTACACCCTGCATACATATACTATCATATATAGTATCAACAAAATAACTTCTTATCTATGTCCCAATTGAATCGATCTCAATGGATCCCCCCTTACTGCCCAGAGGAGAAGAATAGGTAGGAATGACAGGATTGGAACCCGTGACATTCTTGACCCAAAACAAAGGCGCTACCAAGCGAGAAAACGGAAAGCGCGCCATAAAGCCTTCGAGCCTCCGCTTGCTCCTTTGAAATTAGTCTACAGTGTCATTGTAGAGATTTTTACTTTTTTCTTTATCGTTTTTTTCTCTATCGATATAGAAAGAAGCCATTTCTTTTTTTTTCTTTATGACGATACTTGCCACTCCTGCTGCTCCTATCAACGCTTACTTACTTATGAGCAAAAGGGGCGTTCACTTACTGTTTGCTTGCATGTTGGGGAAGCCAAAAAAGAAATGTGAGCGCAACGCGCGAAACTTGAGTTCTCAATAATCCGCGTCACACCTTGTGAAGTATAGGTGTGGGGCCTTTTCTTGCTCGTTAGCCCTTTCGTTTTTCAAAAAGGGACGGGGCTTGAAAAGCGAAGCGAGCCTATAGAGAGAGTAAGGCAATTCTGCTATCAATGAACCCAAACCGAAAGAAACAAAAAAACCAGTGCCTTTTTATATTATAGATCGAGACTTGTAGCTTTATTCTTTTCTCATTCCATATTGGGTTGGGAAGAATTGCAGGCGCTGCAAGCGAGAAAACGGAAAGCGCGCTAGCGCGCTCCGGCTTTCGAGCCTCCGCTTGCTTCGACGATCTTTTTTTTTATGATATCCGACGATCTTCACAATTCCCGTGAAACTCTTTCATTTCCGTTCAGTCTTCTTACGAAGCAAATAGCATTTCCTATTGATTTGTCCCCTGGACTGGACTTATTCAGATTCCGAATTATCCGTCGTTACCCTTACGTTGTTCCCAAGGACTAGCAAAATCGAAATAGCGAAATTCTTGGGTCATCTCAATGGGCTCAGAAACCACACGTTTCTCTGGATCATCATAGCGTACTTCTACATATCCACTCAGAGGAAAGTCTTTTCGTAATGGATGACCCTCGAAACCATAATCTGTTAATATACGGCGTAGATCCGGATGATTGATGGAAGAAACACCAAACATATCCCAAACTTCTCGCTCCCACCGGCCGGCTGATGGAAATAGACTGACTACCGGAGATATTCGTGTTACTTCGTCTGCACTGGTTTGTACGCGAATGCGCGAATTATACCGAGTACTCAGTAAATTATATACCACTTCAAATCTGCATTTTCGAGAAGGATAATCAACTCCGCAAATATCGATCAAAACTTGAAATCTTGTATAGGTATGCAATTTAAGAAAGCACAACAATTGAAATGGGTAGTCCGTATTGGTATCAGATCTATTCCCATGTTCCGAAAATTCCATTTTTTTGACCCATTTCTTGGGTAAAGTCTCCCAACTATATTTGAAAATGAATTGGTTATCCATAAAGATAAAGAAAGCTTTTCAGTAGTTCCGCTTTTTGCTCGAAAAAGAAAGAAAGACTTGTCGGAAATCACCGGTTGGGTTGGTCCAACCTTCAAAGGCATGGGAGTCCTTGGGCATTGCTTAGGCCTATAGAAGTATGGCTGCAACGAAAGATCCCTCACTGCACACTTTCTATATATCTGCCTTCATCCAATCAAAAAGGTCCATACTATAGAAAAGAAGGCTCGGCAAAAAGGAGACTAGGGACCATGAACCCGCTCTTTCATTATTTTTTATAGAATGCTCTCCGCTTTCTTCCTGTGCTTACTATTAGAACACAAGCTTTTGAGCTCAAAACCAGAACACGAGCATCCTTTAGACGTTTTGGAGTTTTCGCCTTTGGCTTTCGGCTTTGATTTGAAGGTAAATAATAAAAAAAGATTCCTCCACCTCCTCCGTCAACTAAACTTGCCTTGTTTGTTGTTATAGGGGTACTTGCTTGAGTGGTTTAGAGGCAGTTCTGTTGCTACCAACTTCTTTGTTTGTAGTCTAGTAGATCGGAATTTGATAGTGGATCTAAAGTAGGTTTGTGTTCAGCAACAGAAAGAGGTGAGGCGCTGCAAGCGAGAAAACGGAAAGCGCGCCATAAAGCCTTCGAGCCGTAGCTTGCTTACTCGAGAATGAGAAGTAACTGTAAAGCAGCTATAAGGTCTCATACTAAATAGATTTCGAAATAACATTCAAGTAAAAGAAGTGTCACTGAAGCTCAAGCTGTTTAGATTGTCTCGTCAGGGAGAGCTGCTATTCCGAGGTACCGCATAATCCCAACACTCGCAATGACTGGGTAACTAAGCGACAGTTAATAATACCATTCTTTGACGCCTGACTTCGTTAAACCATTAGTCTGAAAGGCGCACATCGATCGATTGCTAAGACTAGGGCGGGCGTCGCTGTAGAGGACATCTTCGTTTCAGAGTCCGTCTTCCCATGCCTTTCAGAAGTTCTTTTGGAGCTTTATTCAGTGTGAAAGTGTGAAGTAGGAGGGACAGTCTTTTTTTTTCTGCCAAGAAGCATATAAAAGGGTGTATGGAAATCGAGTGCTTTTAAGGACATACGATTGATGAGATAGGCTGCACAAAGAACTGCATCACCCCACTAAAATAAGGCAAAAGAACATTCATAGTGAACATAAGAGCCCTTGCAACCTCAAGCTTTTTACGATTCTTCCTTTCAGCAAAAGGGCAGCAATTGGTTGATGAACCGGAAGCATTGAGGATAAATTGGATACTAAGAGTAGTCTCAACGAAGTAGTAGAAGCGTTTTGGCTTGAAAGATTTGCGATTCCTTCATAACCTGGATCTGCTGCTGTATCTGAGCTCTCCTTTCTTTTCAGTATGTTGGTGGTGGAAGAGTCTCAAGTAGTGGAGAGACCAGCAGTGAGTTATAGTCGTTGTGCCTGGGCTCTCAACCACATGGATAGTTCAATGTGCCCATCAGCGCCTGACATTGAGATGTGGATCATCCAAGGCACAGACGCACGGCGTACTCCTCCTGTTCGAACAGGGGTTTGAAACCTTTCTTCTCCTATTGAGGATAGATGGGGCGATTCAGGTGAGATCCAACTTTCGATTCACTCGTGGGATCCGGGCGGTCTGGGGGGGGACCACTACGGCTCCTCTCTTCTCGAGAATCCATACATCCCAACATGCAAGCACTAAGTCAGTCTCTTCGAGCCTTCTTCTTTACTGAAATGAAAACCTATAGTGCCTCTTCAGGGTAAGGGTTAGAATCCTAACGAGAAAAGGATTATGTCCGAACGGATTTCCAACTCTAAAATACGTCTATTTCCAAAGGCCGACAATGAGGAAGGGGTTGGCACAAGTGAATCCGATGTGGGGACTTTGATCTCCATCTTACTCTCGGCAGGGCTACTTTCAGAAGAGGGAAACTCCGCTCTTACTGTATACCATAAGTATACCATAAATAGGCATATCCGCTTGTTATAGAATCCTATTCTATTGAATATGATTAACTATCCAATTCCATAACAGAAAGAGATTGGACGTCAGCTTGACGCTTTCTTCCTTCACTTCGATCTTCACAGCGTCACGGGCTTTTGCACATGTCTAATGCCTGTCACGATGAAGAATCGAAAATCTCTCGTCCGGATGTGGCATTTGACACCGTTATTGATTCATTTACTGAAAACATAGCAGATTCATTGGCATCTTCCTTCTCCTCCTGCTCCTTCAAATGCGGATTCTTTTTTGATTCAATTGCTGCGAAAAGAGCTCAACGCTTTGATTTCACTCCGATGGATTAAGTATTATTTATCTTTCTTTTGGACAGTAACTATGTCACTGACTTTCACTAGCATCGGATATTCCGGTTATCCCGCCTTCTTTATCCCAGGGATATGAAAGAAAGAACCCTGTTAGAGCGATGAGAAGGTAGATATGGAAAGGAAAGAGGGATTAACCAGTCGTCGGTCAGTCCTGATCTTATTCTTTTAGACTTAGGCGTGAACGCCGTTAAAGGAGTCTTCTTTACTAGTAAAGAGATAGCGGGCTTTCTCTCCAAAGAAGCAAGCTACGGCTCGAAGGCTTTATGGCGCGCTTTCCGTTTTCTCGCTTCCCCTTCATTTTGAAAGCAAACAGTAAGTCAAGGCCCCTTTGTGTTGAATACCAGGAAATCGAAAGAGAATAGGCTGTTGTTGTTACAGAATATGTTGCATGACGTTTCAGTTGAATAGGTTGTTTGCGACGAATACGCTCTTTGACACAGATATTATATAGATGCCTATAGGAGAATGCGTCTGAGTTGTTAAGGAATTTCTTTCTCTAAGACTGACTATTGCTATTGGTAACAGTCTGACGGCCCTTACGGATCTTATCTCTGACGATGCGAAGGTAACTGATGCAAAGAAGGAGCTTTCGCTTCGCACCTTGGTATGGTCCACTCGATGAGTTTCTCTGGAATTTACGTTCCAAATTGTAAACTTACTCCCTACCGTTGAATGCGTGTGGTCAACTGTGTAATCGAGGCAATGAAATTGACTGACTTTCATGGTTAAGAGAAAAAGAACCAACTTCATAGGACGGTCTCTGCTCCTCTCTAACTAACAGGAACATTACGCTTTTCATCCTTGCTTGATCAAGAATAAAGCCGATGAGAACTCAAAGGTGCAAGAATTATTCTCAGTAAATTAACTAACTTCAAGACGGATATCAGGAACAACCTTGAATTCAAATTCAAAATTTTATGAAAAAAGAGTATATTACAGCATCATCAATATGAAAAATACATAAAAAAGAACCCTCACCAACATCTCATCGGACCCAAAGTAAAGAAAAGAGTAATGTTAGTTTTTAGATTACCTGCGTCGGCGGTCATACGAGCAGACGCACCAGTATCGGTATACCAGTTGGGATCCCGCGAATCAGAAAAAGACATAGCCGCCCATGCGGATATGAAGGGACTGAAAAGAGTTAGAAAGCCGGTTCCAACAACGCAGCACAGTATGCTCAAAACGACCACAGATCTAAGACAGAGTGTCAGCAAATCGGTTACCAGAACCTTGGTCCCAAAACGTATTACGCAACACTTTATGGGGTGGCGCTTCCTGTGGTTCAGGCTGTGGAGGACAATGCTGAGGTTGTTGATGTGGAACTTGATAGTTCTGTTGACCTTGCAGATTTTTCGGAGAATTTGAATTGACGCGCCCGAGAGAGTCAATCCCCGACCTCTGGAGTTTCATTGTTGATTCCGGTTTCAATTTGTTCCATTTTTCAACGTTGAACGACTAAAAAAACATGCAGATCAATTGGGCGATCATCAGAGTTAGAACTCTATAATCAAAACTAAAAAGTGCAGAAAGAGACTGAGCAGAAGGTTTGAGAGCATCGAAGTCACGAATTCTTCCTATGACGACCCAAGTCCATTAGAGAACTAAAACAAAACTCTACATGTTCCGAAAACATAAACATGTGATTTACTAACTTCTAACTAACCAATTTTGGGATGCAAACAAAGAACAAAAGGAGACTAGTTTGAAAGAAAAGTTATGTAATTTTGTAATTACAGTCATTCGTTGTCACTTTGTTTTGGTATGGTAGAGGCGCTTTATAAGGTCTAAAATCCTTCTGTGAAGACCTAACGAAAGGCGGAATTCAAAGACACTCAAGATCCACTTCAATTGTACGAACATCTCTATAGCGTAGTAAGGAGCCTTGGCTTCAGCTCTCGTCACCTCACTCAATCCTACAGCGGAAACTTGAGTCGAGGCGCTGCAAGCGAGCAAAGAAGCATAAGAAGTAACCAAAACACAAAGCCCACGGATCAGCAAAGGTCTGGACCACGCCGCGTCATTGATACTGCCAGCTTGGGATGACTGCCACCCCTAAAAGAGAATATCGGACTCTACTGACGAAAAACCGACGACCGGGCCTAGTGGTGCTTGCGGCTTTTCCTATTTCGGCTTGAGAAAATACTGGACAGGAAGGGCAAACTGTCCAGCCTTTCAAGCCCTACTAAAGGAAGATGTGTTGTTGGCTGCACTTCTGCTAATAGACCTGGCGAATAGGTCATTCAGTTCGGGTACGGATCGGATCAAGTTCGGTCAGGTTAAGCGACATTTCGGGTCGCTTTGGTTTGGGTCGGGTATGGTTCTGGTCGGGTTGATTTCGGGTCAACCAATTTTCGGTTAAATACGCTTGTCATGCCAAAACAAGCAAGTTTGTAGAAAATTTCGGATCGTGTATAGTTCCGTTCGGGTCAATTTGGGTTTCGGGTCGACTTTCGGGTGAGCATATTTTATGATGTTAGGTCGAGTATGTGTTCGGGTCGTTCAATTCGGGTTTCGGATCTTAGATCAGTTTTATCAGGTCTAAATATTATTGTGAATATGAAAACTTAGTTGTTTAGATTATTTAGTGAGTAAAATTTATTGATAAATGCCATCAAACATAATATAAGGAGATACGGTTGACAGAAAATATGAAAAATTATTATATTACATGATGAATGTCAGCAATAGTAGTAACGCATTGTTTTGGCTAACCATCGTCCTCATTCATTGGTCATGGTCTCATGGATATAACAAAAATCTCCGCACAACCAAAAAAAAAAAAAAAAAAAAAAAAAGAGCTCAGATTAATGAATAAAATGAATGAACAGTGCATCATTATATGAAATGATAACAAATACATAAGAGCCACATACATTACTACACATATAGTGTACATGCATCAAAATCATCCCAAGAACACCCCAAATCTTCGGATTAAAAACTAGTTCAAACTTGAGAAGGCCAAGGCCAATTCTTCAGATCCTCCTCTTTCTCATTCTCCAAATTCCCGTCAATTAAAGCTCTGTACCTCAACAAAAAAGCCAAACTCAACCCCACCCACTCCAAGCAAAAAATCAGAACACACAACCCCCCAGCCATCTTCAAGATCACCTCCCCATCTCCTCTCTAACATAAGACTTCAATGCCCCTAAGAAATTGTCCGTCGTTGCGAAAATGAGCAC
The DNA here is from genome assembly GCA_029747015.1 of Carnegiea gigantea. Lineage (NCBI taxonomy): Eukaryota > Viridiplantae > Streptophyta > Magnoliopsida > Caryophyllales > Cactaceae > Carnegiea > Carnegiea gigantea. Next base: position 41,782 of record JAKOGI010003709.1, read on the forward strand.
CCAGACCGACCCCTGGAAGACGGCGGTCAGCACGGTGGCCACGGTCTGGAAGGCCTACCAGTGGTGTGACGCAGCGCAGCCGGTTACCGCACCGGCTATGGTGGTGATGTGCAGGAGGATGAAGAGGAGGCCGACGACTGAGGGCCGAGGAGCCTTAGGGAGAGGGTTAGGAAGATGCAGCTTGAGGATGCTCCAAGGAGAATGTAGTTGCAAATTAGGAAGATTTTGTGGGTTAAGTGGTGGGATGACTGGCTCATTTGGCAACTTGGGTTGTGGATTTGTATTCCCAATTGCTTGATTTGGAGGTGCCCACCTTCTGCTTTTTGGCTGATTTGATTTCAGTTTGGGAGATTTGTGTGCGTAAGAGAGAGAGATGGTTTGATGATTGTGTCTTTGGGACAATTGAGTGCATGAGAAATATATATAGGAATGGGATGGATGAGGAATACCGGCGGCGGGGGGCAACGGTCACGTATATAGTACAAGGAGGATAGGGAGGCAGTGGACCCAAAGTAAAATATGACCGTTGCAAAGAAGTACGCCAGGTTCTTAAACGTAACGGTTACATCCAATGCAAGATCCAAATTAAGAGTACAGATCCTCAAGGTGTGGCTTGTTTCATGTCCCAATCCAATTATTTCATTTTCGGTACGTAAAATTTGGGTTGAGCTTATTGGAAAAAAATATCAAAGTTTATCATTTAATGCGTGATTATTTTATTGTTCATGTGGACAATATCATGATATCAAAGACTTTTTTAGTATATAAGCAACATGCAAAACCTTCTTCTAGTCTCCCTATAGAAATAAATGTATGATTGGCTAACTCTGTGTCAATCTTGGGAAACAACCGCTTGGTAGAAGTGTGCGCCTTAAACTTCGATAAAACTATTCTTAGTACAGCTGCTAAACCACGATACTGTCTGATTTATATATTATAGTTTCTATATATATCTTAATTTTCAGGCACAAAAAGTTGTGCTAATCGATCTATTTCAAATCTAGTGATTCAATCTGAATTTTTGATAAAATAGAATTAATAGTTGTAATTGTACATGCCATCTCCTAAACTATTTTTCTAACTATGCTTTTTATTCTATTGAGTTGAATAAGTTCTAAATGATAGTTGAGTCATTTCTCCTTACTTCTCTTTTTGAACATTCAATTTATTGTAAGTACATATTAAACTAATTTTCATTGCTTTTACAGATCAAGTACTTGAGTATACTTCCAAGATCCAACCCTAAGATTATAGATTGACAAATTGGTGGGTTGTTTCACATTCTGATTCAATTATTTTATTTTCAGTCAGTAAAATTTCGGCTTAGCTATCACTTCTTTTTTTTTTCTTTTTTTTGGTGTGAAAGAGGGCAAAAGCCCCTAATTAATATTATTCATTACGGATAAAACGAGGCCAAGAGACCCTGGATACATCTTCAAAGAGCACAGGAAGAATAGAGCTAGGAGGAGAGTCAAAAATTACGAGTGACAAATTCTGATCAACTCCTAGATTTTCTGATCAACTCCTAGATTTGCAACGTGATTAGCAATCCTATTTACTTCTCTGTAACAGTGGCTAATTTTTACTCCCCATCCCCTCTTGGAAATTAGTTCATGACATTCTTTGATGATGAAAAATAAGGGTTGATTTCTTTGACATGGTTGCTGGACCACCTTCGTGGTGATTTGGGAATCCATATTTGTTTCGACCTTTATGTACCCAGCTTCCCAAGCAATACGTAAACCCTTAAGAAGGGCCAATACCTTAGCCCTCACGGATGTACACCATCTGAAGTTGCAAGCAAAGGCCTGAATCCAATTGCAATAATGGTGTCAAAAAATACCACCTCCTCTAGATGGGCCAGGGTTGCCCTTTGAAGCTCCGTTAACATTCAGTTTTGTCCAATTCTCTGCCGGAGGGAGGGGGTGAAAGCATCCTGTTTTCGTGGGTTGCTGGCTGCCTTGTTGGATTGAGTAGGCTCGTTGAAAGCTTTTATCATTTCTTTGACTCTCAATCTTATGAAGTTCCAGGCTTGTTGCTGTTGGAAGTCCGGATCCTCGAAGCATCGTTTGTTCCTTCATTTCCATAGCCACCAAGTCATTGTGACAAAGGTAGTTAGCCAAGCTTCCTCATGCTGGGAAGAGTTTTCAAGTCTTGAACATAACCATTCCCTCAGGGGGGGAGGTTAAAGAATACAGGCTGATGTCAAGCGTGCACTAGGTGAGGCCAAACTTCTTTTGCATATTTGCAGTCCCTTAGAAGATGAATAGCATTTTTCTCACCATTGAGGCAGCCTGTGCACCTTGGATCATCTGTGAGACCACGCGAAAATATGTTGGAATCAGTCATGAGTCGATCATTCGTTACTAACCAAAGAAAGAAGCACATCCTCTGAGGAAACAGGGCATGCCAAATCAACGCCCAAACTGGGTCAGTTTGATCCAGGATATTCTTCTGAATAAGAGTAACGGCCGACTTGATTGAAAAGCTACTATGGGTTGTGCTATCCCACATTAATTGGTCTTCATTTTCATCCCTTTGAGTCACCTCAAATGCTGCAATTTTT
>JAKOGI010003710.1:0-44267 GCA_029747015.1 Carnegiea gigantea
GCCAAAAAGAAACTTGGTAAACGTGTCAAGAAGCACCCTAAACCTTTCAAGAAGAAAAGAAAATTCTTTAAAAAGAAACAAAAGAAAAAAGAAGACAAAAGTTCTTCTAAGCAGATCCAAAAACAGGATTGTAAATGTTGGAACTGCAATGAAAAAGGACATTATGCAAATGAATGTCCCAAGAAAATTAACTTTGCAGGTGTTTGCTCTAATGAGTTATTTGAGCAATTTGCAGGCTACGAAGAAGTAGCATTTTCAGACATAACGTCTGAAGACAAAATCCTCGTCTTAACATATTTATCCAGCAGCTCAGACGATGAGTCAGACTGAAGAGCATTCACAACAAGAGGAAGGTGAATCCTCAGGTACGTACTCTAATGAGTTACTTTTCGATAAAAAGAAATATCAAAAAATTTTATCTAAAAATCTCAAGATAAATGAGCATGAAGGTTTTAAACGAACCTTATTACAAATTTTCCGTAGGAGGAATATTCAGTACTTTGGTACTAACATTCAGGAAATCCCTATTAGCAGCAATATAGCTGAAGGCCAAGTAGAATTTCCCTTAGTAACTATCGAACAGATTAGACAAAAAATCAGGAAAATCCCTTAAAAAGACCGAACTAAGATCGGTTATATCCATTTCGGTGCGGTGAGAATCCATTTGAAAGCTACCTTTCAAAAGGGATTAGACACCCCTATAATTCTTACGTTAATGCATAATCGCATTGCAAATCAATCAGAAGCCATAATAGGCATTCTGAAGGGAAACTTGGTTTACCAAAACCTTAGTTTCACCACATACCCAGGGTATAGCATACCCATTAGAGATTTAGACACCAACCGTCCCCTAAATCTCTGTTACCACTTTCAAAGGTCAGACTTACTAGAAAGTCTACACCATTCACCTTTTACCATCTATACCATGGTAAGTTACATGCTAAGTAACACTTATATTATTGACCAATTTCTCCAAAAAGACGAAATTGAGTTAGACGATATCTTTTCTGATATCTGTGAAGTCCAAGAGATTTCTAGACCTAAGTTGCAGCCAATCAACGAGTGGCAAATTGATATTAAACAGAAACTACTGTTTAATAGATGCAATAGTATGCAAGGTAGATACTCCGTAGACGGTAGTATTCTACGAAGCTACCCCCTTGAGCGATTGCCAAATCCAAAATTGTCTAATTTCCAAATTGTGAGTAATATTTTACTCACACAATGGAAAGAACGATTAATTTGGATTCATCCTCGCCAGCCAGCATAACTCACGCTATCCTGAGCTTCATTCTCAATGCAAGAAACATAAATCTAACTTATGTTCCTGTACTCCTTTGATCCGTTGAACGGATTATTCATCTAGAAAATCAAGCTTTTAAGACTAAAGCTGATTTGCTCCTAGGGATGCGTTTCTTATCAGAAACCATTTATTCCATAACTGAGCATTTTATGACCATTAAGCTCAATGGTATAATTGTTCATGCCAGTAAAGTCCATGAATAAAGTGCCATATATTAAGGTACAATTAGTTTACAGATTTCATCAACCTGAATGGTTTCACGCCATGATAGACACAGGATCAGATGTCACAATGGCATCCGCCAATTCTGATCCAGAACGATACTGGAAAGACTTGCATAAACCCCTACAGGTGGTTGTAGCATCTGGACAGGTTACTAAACTCACCAAAGCCCTTTTTGGTCAGTTTATAGCTATCCAAGATAGCACAGAAAACCAGTTCAAGGTATTACCACCACCTACTGCAGTAATACAAGCACCTAAAGATGCTACCTATAACCTCCTCTTAGGAGTTGACTTTCTTAATAGATTCAAGGAATATAGTTGTGACCATTCACACATTAGTTTCCTCACCCCATGTGGACATTGGATCAAGTCCCAGCTCATAGCCCATCCTCAGTATCGAGGAACTATCTCATTTCAACCACGCAGCCAACATGGTGGAGAGCCTAGGCCCAAAAATATAAACCGGCCCAAAAACCTTACAAAAAGGCCCAAAGACCATTCTAAGGTCAAAGCCCAATTACTAAATGCTCTATCAAACACCCAAAGAGCATTAGAATTTCGGCTAGAGAACGAAGTAAAAACACTTCTACAAGCCCATTTCGATGACAACCCATTGAAGTATTGGGACAAGGATAAGTCTTATGCAGACATCCAACTCAAAGAGGCCAACTCAATTGTACGAGTTAAGCCCATGAGATATAGTCAGGCAGATGAACTCGAGTTCAAAGTCCACCTCAAAGAACTCGAAGAAAAGCAATTAGCTTTCAAAAGCACTGAGGATAACAAAAGCCCTCATAGTAGTCCAGCATTCATGGTAAACAACCACTCTGAACAAAAGAGAGGTAAGCCAAGAATGGTGATGAACTACAAAAGGCTAAACGAATTAACCGTCTTTGATGGTTATTTCCTTCCTAATAAGGAATTGCTTATCAACAAAACCCTTAACAAAAAGTGGTTTTCCCAATTTGACTGCAAGTCAGGATTTTATCAGATCAAACTAAAAGAATCTGCTAAGCCCTTAACTGCATTCAGCACACCTCAGGGGCAATACATTTGGAATGTAATGCCTATGGGACTAAAAAACGCCCCACAGATCTTTCAGAGAAGAATGGATAATATCTTCAATGAATATTCAGACTTTTGTCTAGTTTATGTTGATGATATCTTGATCTTTTCTTCTAATATTGCAGATCATGGAACTCATCTCATGAAATTCATTGAGAAAAGCCGTAATCACGGATTAATACTATCAGCTAAGAAAGCTGAGATTGCAAAAGAACAAATCGAGTTTTTAGGTCTAAAGATCGACCATAAGGGTATAGAAATGCAACCCCACATATGTGAAAAAGTTGCCAATTTCCCTAATAAACTCTGCGACCGAAAACAGGTTGAACGTTTCTTAGGATGTATCAATTACGTCAGTGACTTTGTGCCTAACCTAGCATGGCTAAAAGGTCCACTTCAAGATCTTCTTAAGAAAAGATTAAATTTACAATGGCAAGACTACCACACCCATCTTGTCCAACAACTCAAGAAGATGTGTAGTCAATTACCTTGATTGGCCATCCCTGAACCAGGTGATCAACTAATAGTTGAAACAGATGCCTCAGACCTTTACTGGGGAGGAGTCCTTAAAGCCAGAAAGGCTGATGACAGAGAACATGTTTGCAGGTATGCTAACGGATGTTTTAAGCCAGCTGAGACTAATTATCACAGCAATGAAAAGGAATTACTCGCCTTAAAACGGAGTTTTGCTAAATTCCATTTCTTTATTTTACCTGTAAAGTTCTTAGTCAGAACTGATAACACTAATGTGAAAGTTTACATTTTTAATAAGCTCCCCTGTACCCCTGAGTACAAGAGACGCCATAGATGGCAACAATATTTTCAGGAATATCAATTCGATATTGAACATATAAAAGGTAAGAATAACCATCATGCTGATTTTCTTAGCAGGGAAGCCAATGGTTGAAGAACAGACATCTTCAGCAGACGCCAGATCCTTATTGGAAATGGCCATCCAGGAATTATGTGTCGCTCATGAACGAATGACACAGATCCAGACGGAAATTGAAGAGGAAATTAATCCTCGCATCATCCAGGCCTTATCCAGCCTCGATGAAGTAATGGCGTTACAAGCCATTGACTTATCTGATGAAATACATCAGGCCTTTCTTGGAGCATGTAAACGTGCCCAAAAAGGAAAAGGACTTATGTCCGATAGTCTCCAAGAAGGAGAGGGACTTTTGTCCACACAAGAAATCCCTAAGCCTACTTTCAAAACGAAAGGAAAGGTTCAGGAATATTCTACCTCCTCATAAACAGAGGAAGAAAATGACTTCACAGTCATCATGCCTAAGGCACAAAGGCCTATATTAAATCAGGCTATATCCATGGAACAATACGTTTCATATACAAAATGGGTTTATGCAGCTCAGAGCACTAACAGTCAAGTAATTGACACTTCTGGAATTTATCCCAGAATTCATTTTCTTGCAGGAAGTCTTGCAGACGACGTTAGCAAAGCAGTAATGTTCGGTTTCTGTGCTAGTGTTACATGCAGTCCCGGAAACAGAGAAATTTTAGGACTACATAAGTCCATAATCGAAGCAGTCAAGAAGTTTCGAAAAAGCTCCAAATCAGATTGGGTAGTATTAAAAATACTATCTGCCAGCCCAGAGGTTCTACCCACTCCAGCTCCAGGATGGTTAATCGTTCAACTCTGCACTCCAAACAGAGCCAATTTGAAGTTCAAAAAGAACAAAGTTCTCGAGCAACCAGAAGTTCACGAAGAATGGATCTGTCACCGCAGAGCCATGGGTTTCACTGTAATTTTTAACAAGTTACAAGCCCTTCGAGGATCTAACAAAGGATTTATGTACAATTCACCCAGCAACATCTACATTTATGCTGAAGGAAATTGTAGTCCAAGGTATGATGCCCTTAACAAGATTAGTTCAGGGATAAGCCTTATCTACAGCTGTCGTATACCAGGCAGTCATTCTACACGAAGTTATCTCTGTGGATTCCTTCATCAAGAAAGAACAAAAGGATGCTGCATTTGTCCATTAAGGATTGGTTAAAGGAAGCGTGTTGGACCCAGTGAAAGGGACAGCCACTATCTGCTAAAGAAAAAAAGCAGACGCTGCAGAAAAAGCAAAGATTCCCAAAGGACAATCATAATGGTTGCCAGCTAAAGCAAACGCACTAAGAAAAGCAAGCAACGCATTTTCAAAAGATGCTGTACGAAAAGCAAACGCACTCAGCAAAAGCAAAAAGCAAGCAACGCATGCTGTACGAAAAGCAGCTATTGTCTACAGTAAAAGTAGATTCCCTATTTATTTTACTTTTGCAAATTGTACTATTGTCGGTTCAGCTCTTCTATATAAAGGAGCAACCTCCCATTTGTATGGGGTATCGGGGAAAAAGGGGCATCGAAAAAAGAGAGAGAGCATCTCTATCTAAAATTTCTAGAGAGAGGATGAGGGTCGAGTAACTACTCCGTTAGGGAGTAGAGTATGTAAACAAAATTAGTGTATAATTATTAGTATTATCAATAAAAGTAGTTTTTATACATCTTGGAGTACAACATTATTCAGTTTGAGTAGAGGGTCTGGAGTACCTTTGGAATAGCCAGAGAAGTAGCCAAAAAGACAGGTGGTCGCCGGCGAAAGAGGCTGAGGTCCAGCAAGGTATTGACCTTATCTCTAACTAATTATGTTCTATGACAAGATGCATATTTACTACTTAGTTTGATAAGACTAATAATTATCATTAATTTGTTTATATGCTTGAAACCTATTTTAGTTAAGATGAACCCTTTTAGCCCTGAACAATTACACGCTAAAGCCATAGTTAAAAATGCTTTAGAACGATGCCTTCTAGAGAAGGAAAACAGTGAGTTTATTATTCAGGTCAAAGAGACCTTGATTAACATTAGTAGAAGAGGACTAGAACGATTAGGTAATGACTTTTTCGATAATCCTCTAGTACTCGCTGATGGCGAGATAATTATTCCAAGCCCAAGGAGTATTCTTGAAAATGATAATCTTTATCATCTTAATGTTATCCACCGCCAAAAGGCTATTCTTGACGGCATTAACGAGGCCTTACTTTCTTTAGACACTTGTCTTAGACGTCATAACCAAAATTATGACTATAGATATCAAGAGTTTCTTAAAAGAAGAAGGACCAAGAGGTCTAAAAATAATTCCGCACCCGGTTGTAGCTATGCTCAATAACTGGAAAAAGAAGCTGACGAAATGGTATCAGAGCATACCAAAAAATCAGAGCTTACTGCAAAAATGGTATCAGAGCCATTCTTCATGTCTCAGACCCAGAGACCAGAGCCATTCTTCATGTCTCAGACCCAGAGACCAAACAAATTGTCTTAAAACTAAAGATAAAAGATGGATTCATATATGTCAACTGGCTGAACTTGCCAATAATCAATGGTATGTACAACCTGACCTAGCAAGCCCTGCTAGAGATTCTTTATCAGGATTAAGTGATGGATAAAGCTGGTAGCAGTTCATCAACTCCATATAAGGAATTGTGGAAGTCTAATTTACAAGGACAAACAATAGATACTAAGTTAAATAGTATCTATGAGGGATTAGGAGAAATCCAGAAATTAATTCTGCATACTCCTAAATCAGAATCTGAACCTCAAGTTGTTCGCAGAAGAGTTAGATTTAACCCTTCTATCGACCCTACCAAACCAGGGTATCCTTCAATTTCGAACATGGTTCGAACGTTTATTTCCTTAGAAGAATTAGAGCAAGAGTATGCTCAAGCTAATTCGGATGAGGAAGACGAGATCTTAGATAAGATCAATGAACTCCAATTACAATGTAATATGGAGGCTACAGGTGAAGCGTCAACAAGTCACCCTATGATAGTACCAGACTCAACGCAGTCTAGTGGTCAAAGTGGTCCAAGTGGTCCAGAAGTAAGACCTGAGAGTCAGACTAATCTTGATAGTCACATAGGAAGTGATGACGAAGAGGAAGCCCAACGCTACCGATATCGTCACCCTTCGTCTAGACAAAGACGAGTGGGAAGACCTCATCTATTCCCTCACCCAGGCCATGCTTACCCTTTGAGTAATGCAGGCGCTACCTTAAACATTGACTGTGTTACAAATACAGACGAAGTTATCAAGGAATGGGTAAAAGCCTTACTCATTTATTCTGGTGTCACTAGAACAGATGGTGATGAATTAAAGATTTTCATCCCTTTAACTTTAAGTGGGAAAGTATCCGACTGGTTTACTGCCTTACCTGAAGAAACCAAGGTAAGATATTTAGGTGGAACAACCACTAATGACAATAAAACAATCATTAATACGATTGAGAACGAAATTCGAAGAGAATTTTTGGGAGAAGATTATTCTCAGTATCACGATTAAAAAGGCAAAAATACCTCACGATGCTTTATAATTTACAGATATGCGACATCAATTATTTTGATGCCTATGTTTGTGAATTTGAAAAGTACTATTACAAGGCTGAAATATCTTCAACAGCCTCTAATTCGTTAAATTTCCATAACGATATGTTCTTTACTAAATTACCATTCCCATGGAGTGATTTAATATTTAGTAAATGGAAGGCCGCAGAACGACCTGAAAGGACTGACACATTAGGTGCCAGAATTGAGTTTGCTAGAATAACACTAGCAGATGAATGTGAAAAAGCCTATAAAAGAAAGAGGCTTCAAAAGGATCAAAAGAAGCTGAAATGTAAAGATCAGCTCTATTATCCTAGTAAGTTTGGTTGTTAATTAGACAAATCTACTAAACAGAAAAAGAAGTTTAAGGCCAAAAAGAAACTTGGTAAACGTGTCAAGAAGCACCCTAAACCTTTCAAGAAGAAAAGAAAATTCTTTAAAAAGAAACAAAAAAGAAAAGAAGACAAGAGTTCTTCTAAACAAATCCAAAAACAGGATTGCAAATGTTGGAACTGCAATGAAAAGGGACATTATGCAAATGAATGCCCCAAGAAAATTAACTTTGCAGGTGTTTGCTCTATTGAGTTATTTGAGCAATTTGCAGGCTACGAAGAAGTAGCATTTTCAGACATAACGTCTGAAGACGAGATCCTCGTCTTAACCTATTTATCCAGCAGCTCAGACGATGAGTCAGACTGAAGAGCATTCACAACAAGAGGAAGGTGAATCCTCAGGTACGTATTCAAATAAGATACTTTTCGATAAAAAGAAGTATCAAAAGATTTTATCTAAAAACCTCAAGATAAATGAGCACGAAGGTTTTAAACGAACCTTATTACAAATTTTCCGTAGAAAGAATATTCAGTACTTTGGTACTAATATTCAGAAAATCCCTATTAGCAGCAATATAGCTGAAGGACAAGTAGAATTGCCCTTAGTAACCATCGAACAGATTAGACAAAAAATCAGGAAAATTCCTGAAAAGGACCGAACTAAGATCGGTTATATCCATTTTGGTGCAGTAAGAATTCATTTGAAAGCTACCTTTCAAAAGGGATTAGACACCCCTATAATTCTTACATTAATGCATAATCGCATTGCAAATCGATCAGAAGCCATAATAGGCATTCTGAAGGGAAACTTGGTTTATCAAAACCTTAGTTTCACCACATACCCAGGGTATAGCATACCCATTAGAGACTTAGACACTAACCGTGCCCTAAATCTCTGTTACCACTTTCAAAGGGCAGACTTACTAGAAAGTCTACACCATTCACCTTTTACCATCTATACCATGGTAAGTTACATGCTAAGTAACACTCATATTATTGACCAATTTCTCCAAAAAGACGAAATTGAGTTAGGCGATATCTTTTCTGATATCTGTGAAGTCCAAGAGATTTCTAGACCTAAGTTGCAGCCAATCAACGAGTGGCAAATTGATATTAAACAGAAACCACTGTTTAATAGATGTAATAGTATGCAAGGTAGATACTCCGTAGACGGTAGTATTCTACGAAGCTACCCCCTTGAGCGATTGCCAAGTCCAAAATTGGCTAATTTCCAAATTGTGAGTAAGATTTACATCACACAATGGAAAGACGGATTAATTTGGATTAATCCTGCCATTCAGCATAACTATGCTAGTCCTGAGATTTATTCTCAAATGCAAGAACATAAACTAACTTATGTTCCTGTACTCTTTGAATCCGTTGAACGGATTATTCATCTAGAAAATCAAGCTTTTAAAACTAAAGCTGATTTGCTCCTAGGGATGCGTTTCCTATCAGAAACCATTTATTCCATAACTGAGCATTTTATGACCATTAAGCTCAATGGTATACTTATTCATGCCAGTAGAGTCCATGAATAAGGTGCCATATATTAAGGTACAATTAGTTTACAGGTTTCATCAACCTGAATGGTTTCACGCCATGATAGACACCGGATCAGATGTCACAATGGCATCCGCCAATTCTTATCCAGAACGATACTGGAAAGCCTTGCATAAACCCCTACAGGTGGTTGTAGCATCTGGACAGGTTACTAAACTCACCAAAGCCGTTTTTGGTCAGTTTATAGCTATCCAAGATAGCACAGAAAACCAGTTCAAGGTATTACCACTACCTACTGTAGTAATACAAGCACCTAAAGATGCTACCTATAACCTCCTTTTAGGAGTTGACTTTCTTAATAGATTCAAGGAATACAGCTGTGACCACTCACACATTAGTTTCCTCACCCCATGTGGACATTGGATTAAGTCCCAGCTAATAGCCCATCCTCAACATCGAGGAACTATCTCATTTCAACCACGCAGCCAGCATGGTGGAGAGCCTAGGCCCAAAAATATAAACCGGCCCAAAAACCTTACAAAAAGGCCCAAAGACCATTCTACGGTCAAAGCCCAATTGCTAAATGCTCTATCAAACACCCAAAGAGCATTAGAATTTCGGCTAGAAAACGAAGTAAAAACACTTCTACAAACCCATTTCGATGACAACCCATTGAAATATTGGGACAAGGATAAGTCTTATGCAGACATCCAACTCAAAGAGGCCAACTCAATTGTACGAGTTAAGCCCATGAGATATAGTCAGGCAGATGAATTCGAGTTCAAAGTCCAACTCAAAGAACTCGAAGAAAAGCAATTAGCTTTCAAAAGCACTGAGGATAACAAAAGTCCTCATAGTAGTCCCGCATTCATGGTAAACAACCACTCTGAACAAAAGAGAGGTAAGCCAAGAATGGTGATTAACTACAAAAGGCTAAACGAATTAACCGTCTTTGATGGTTATTTCCTTCCTAATAAGGAATTGCTAATCAACAAAACCCTTAACAAAAAGGGGTTTTCCAAATTTGATTGCAAATCAGGATTTTATCAGATTAAACTAAAAGAATCTGCTAAGCCCTTAACTGCATTCAGCACACCTCAGGGGCAATACATTTAGAATGTAATGCCTATGGGACTAAAAAACGCCCCACAGATTTTCCAAAGAAGAATGGATAATATCTTTAATGAATATTCTGACTTTTGTCTAGTTTATGTTGATGATATCTTGATCTTTTCTTCTAATATTGCAGATCATGCAACTCATCTCATGAAATTCATTGAGAAAAGCCGTAATCACGGATTAATACTATCAGCTAAAAAAGCTGAGATCGTAAAAGAACAAATCGAGTTTTTAGGTCTAAAGATCGACCATAAGGGTATAGAAATGCAACCCCACATATGTGAAAAAGTTGCTAATTTCCCTGATAAACTCTGCGACCGAAAACAGGTTGAACGTTTCTTAGGATGTATCAATTACGTCAGTGACTTTGTACCTAACCTAGCATGGCTAAGAGGTCCACTTCAAGACCTTCTTAAGAAAAGATTAAATTTACAATGGCAAGACTACCACACCCATCTTGTCCAACAACTCAAGAAGTTGTGTAGGCAATTACCTAGATTGGCCATCCTTAAACCAGGTGATCAACTAATAGTTGAAACAGATGCTTCAGACCTTTACTGGGGAGGAGTCCTTAAAGCCAGAAAGGCTGATGACAAAGAACATGTTTGCAGGTATGCTAACGGATGTTTTAAGCCAGCTGAGATTAATTATCACAGCAATGAAAAGGAATTACTCGCCTTAAAATGGAGTTTTGCTAAATTCCACTTCTTTATTTTACCTGTAAAGTTCTTAGTCAGAACTGATAACACTAATGTGAAAGCTTACATTTTTAATAAGCTCCCCTGTACCCCTGAGTACAAGAGACGCCATAGATGGCAACAATATTTTCAGGAATATCAATTCGATATTGAACATATAAAAGGTAAGAATAACTATCTTGCTGATTTTCTTAGCAGGGAAGCCAACGGTTGAAGAAGAGACATCTTCAGCAGACGCCAGATCCTTATTGGAAATGGCCATCCACGAATTATGTGTCGCTCATGAACGAATGACACGAATCCAAAAGGAAATTGAAGAGGAAATTAATCCTCGTATCATCCAGGCCTTATCCAGCCTCGATGAAGTAATGGCGTTACAAGCCATTGACTTATCTGATGAAATACATCAGGCCTTTCTTGGAGCATGTAAACGTGCCCAGAGAGGAAAAGGACTCGTGTCCGATAATCTCCAAGAAGGAGAGGGACTTTTGTCCACACAAGAACTCCTTAAGCCTACTTTCAAAACGAAAGGAAAGGTTCAAGAATGTTCTACCTCCTCAGAAACAGAGGAAGAAAATGAGTTCACAGTCATCATGCCTAAGGCACAAAGGCCTATATTAAATCAGGCTATATCCATGGAACAATACGTTTCATATACAAAATGGGTTTATACAGCCCAGAGCACTAACAGTCAAGTAATTGACACTTCTGAAATTTATCCCAGAATTCATTTTCTTGCAGGAAGTCCTGCAGACGACGTTAGCAAAGCAGTAATGTTCGGTTTCTGTGCTAGCGTTACATGCAGCCCCGGAAACAGAGAAATTTTAGGACTACATAAGTCCATAATCGAAGCAGTCAAGAAGTTTCGAAAAAGCTCCAAATCAGATTGGGTAGTATTAAAAATACTATCTGCCAGCCCAGAGGTTCTACCCACTCCAGCTCCAGGATGGTTAATCGTTCAACTCTGCACTCCAAACAGAGCCAATTTGAAGGTCAAAAAGAACAAAGTTCTCGAACAACCAGAAGTTCACGAAGAATGGATCTGTCACCGCAGAGCCATGGGTTTCACTGTAATTTTTAACAAATTACAAGCCCTTCGAGAATCTAACAAAGGATTTATGTACAATGCCCCCAGCAACATCTACATCTATGCTGAAGGAAATTGTAGCCCAAGATATGATGCCCTTAACAAGATTAGTTCAGGGATAAGCCTTATCTACAGCTGTCGTATACCAGGCAGTCATTCTACACGAAGTTATCTCTGTGGATTCCTTCATCAAGAAAGAACAAAAGGATGCTGCATTTGTCCATTAAGGATTGGTTAAAGGAAGCGTGTTGGACCCAGTAAAAAGGACAGCCACTATCTGCCACAGGAAAAGGCAGACGCTGCAGAAAAACGCACTAAGAAAAGCAAGCAACGCGTTTTCAAAAGATGCTGTACGAAAAGCAAACGCACTCAGCAAAAGCAAAAGGCAAGCAACGCATGCTGTACAAAAAGCAGCTATTGTCTACAGTAAAAGTAGATTCTCTATTTATTTTACTTTTGCTAATTGTACTATTGTCGGTTCAGCTCTTCTATATAAAGGAGCAACCCCCCATTTGTAGAGGGCATCGAAAAAAGAGAGAGAGCATCTCTATCTAAAATTTCTAGAGAGAAGATGAGGGTCGAGTAACTACTCCTTTAGGGAGTAGAGTATGTAAACAAAATTAGTGTATAATTATTAGTATTATCAATAAAAGTAGTTTTTATACATCTTGGTATACAACATCATTTGGTTTGAGAAGAGGGTCTGGAGTACCTTTGGAATAGCCAGAGAAGTAGCCAAAAGACAGGTGGTCGCCGGCGAAAGAGGCTGAGGTCCAGCAAGGTATTGACCTTATCTCTAACTAATTATGTTCTATGTCAAGATGCATATTCACTACTTAGTTTGATAAGGCTAATAATTATCATTAATTTGTTTATATACTTGAAACCTATTTTAGTTACCATGAACCCCTTCAGCCCTGAACAACTGCACGCCAAGGCTATAGTTAAAAATGCCTTAGAACGATGCCTTCTAGAGAAGGAAAACAGTGAGTTTATTATTCAGGTCAAAGAGACCTTGATTAACATTAGTAGAAGAGGACTAGAACGATTAGGTAATGACTTTTTCGATAATCCTCTAGTACTTGCTGATGGCGAGATAATTATTCCAAGCCCAAGGAGTATCCTTGAAAATGATAATCTTTATCATATTAATGCTATCCACCGCCAAAAGGCTATTCTTGACGGCATTAACGAGGCCTAACTTTCTTTAGACACTTGTCTTAGACGTCATAACCAAAATTATGACTATAGATATCAAGAGTTTCTTAAAAGAAGAAGGACCAATAGGTCTAAAAATAATTCCGCATCCAGTTGTAGCTATGCTCAATAACTGGAAAAAGAAGCTGTCGAAATGGTATCAGAGCATACCAAAAAATCAGAGCTTACTGCAAAAATGGTATCAGAGCCATTCTTCATGTCTCAGACCCAGAGACCAAACAAATTGTCTTAAAAATAAAGATAAAAGATGGATTCATATCTGTCAACAGGCTGAACTTGCCAATAATCAATGGTATGTACAACCTGACCTAGCAAGCCCTGCTAGAGATTCCTTATCAGGATTAAGTGATGGATAAAGCTGGTAGCAGTTCATCAACTCCATATAAGGAATTATGGAAGTCCAATTTACAAGGACAAACAATAGATACTAAGTTAAATAGTATCTATGAGGGATTAGGAGAAATCCAGAAATTAATTCTGCATACTCCTAAATCAGAATCTGAACCTCAAATCGTTCGCAGAAGAGTTAGATTTAACCCTTCTATCGACCCTACCAAACCAGGGTATCCTTCAATTTCGAACATGGTTCGAACGTTTATTTCCTTAGAAGAATTAGAGCAAGAATATGCTCAAGCTAATTCGGATGAGGAAGACGAGATCTTAGATAAGATCAATGAACTCCAATTACAATGTAATATGGAGGCTACAGGTGAAGCGTCAACAAGTCACCCTATGATAGTACCAGACTCAACGCAGTCTAGTGGTCAAAGTGGTCCAAGTGGTCCAGAGGTAAGACCTGAGAGTCAGACTAATCTTGATAGTCACATAGGAAGTGATGACGAAGAGGAAGCACAACGCTACCGATATCGTCACCCTTCGTCTAGACAAAGACGAGTGGGAAGACCTCATCTATTCCCTCACCCAGGCCATGCTTACCCTTTGAGTAATGCAGGCGCTACCTTAAACATTGACTGTGTTACAAATACAGACGAAGTTATCAAGGAATGGGTAAAAGCCTTACTCATTTATTCTGGTGTCACTAGAACAGATGGTGATGAATTAAAAATTTTCATCCCTTTAACTTTAAGTGGGAAAGTATCTGACTGGTTTACTGCCTTACCTGAAGAAACCAAGGTAAGATATTTAGGTGGAACAACCACTAATGACAATAAAACAATCATTAATACGATTGAGAACGAAATTCGAAGAGAATTTTTGGGAGAAGATTATTCTCAGTATCGTTTAAGAGAAAAACGATTAAAGAGGCAAAAATACCTCACGATGCTTTATAATTTACAGATATGCGACATCAATTATTTTGATGCCTATGTTTGTGAATTTGAAAAGTACTATTACAAGGCTGAAATATCTTCAACAGCCTCTAATTCGTTAAATTTCCATAACGATATGTTTTTTACTAAATTACCATTCCCATGGAGTGATTTAATATTTAGTAAATGGAAGGCCGCAGAACGACCTGAAAGAACTGACACATTAGGTGCCAGAATTGAGTTTGCTAGAGTAACACTAGCAGATGAATGTGAAAAAGCCTATAAAAGAAAGAGGCTTCAAAAGGATCAAAAGAAGCTGAAATGTAAAGATCAGCTCTATTATCCTAGTAAGTTTGGTTGTCAATTAGACAAATCTACTAAACAGAAAAAGAAGTTTAAGGCCAAAAAGAAACTTGGTAAACGTGTCAAGAAGCACCCTAAACCTTTCAAGAAGAAAAGAAAATTCTTTAAAAAGAAACAAAAGAAAAAAGAAGACAAGAGTTCTTCTAAACAAATCCAAAAACAGGATTGTAAATGTTGGAACTGCAATGAAAAGGGACATTATGCAAATGAATGCCCCAAGAAAATTAACTTTGCAGGTGTTTGCTCTAATGAGTTATTTGAGCAATTTGCAGGCTACGAAGAAGTAGCATTTTCAGACATAACGTCTGAAGACGAGATCCTCGTCTTAACCTATTTATCCAGCAGCTCAGACGATGAGTCAGACTGAAGAGCATTCACAACAAGAGGAAGGTGAATCCTCAGGTACGTATTCAAATGAGATACTTTTCGATAAAAAGAAGTATCAAAAGATTTTATCTAAAAACCTCAAGATAAATGAGCACGAAGGTTTTAAACGAACCTTATTACACATTTTCCGTAGAAAGAATATTCAGTACTTTGGTACTAATATTCAGGAAATCCCTATTAGCAGCAATATAGCTGAAGGACAAGTAGAATTGCCCTTAGTAACCATCGAACAGATTAGACAAAAAATCAGGAAAATCCCTGAAAAGGACCGAACTAAGATCGGTTATATCCATTTTGGTGCAGTAAGAATTCATTTGAAAGCCACCTTTCAAAAGGGATTAGACACCCCTATAATTCTTACATTAATGCATAATCGCATTGCAAATCGATCAGAAGCCATAATAGGCATTCTGAAGGGAAACTTGGTTTACCAAAACCTTAGTTTCACCACATACCCAGGGTATAGCATACCCATTAGGGATTTAGACACTAACCGTGCCCTAAATCTCTGTTACCACTTTCAAAGGTCAGACTTACTAGAAAGTCTACACCATTCACCTTTTACCATCTATACCATGGTAAGTTACATGCTAAGTAACACTCATATTATTGACCAATTTCTCCAAAAAGACGAAATTGAGTTAGACGATATCTTTTCTGATATCTGTGAAGTCCAAGAGATTTCTAGACCTAAGTTGCAGCCAATCAACGAATGGCAAATTGATATTAAACAGAAACCACTGTTTAATAGATGCAATAGTATGCAAGGTAGATACTCCGTAGACGGTAGTATTCTACGCAGCTACCCCCTTGAGCGATTGCCAAATCCAAAATTGGCTAATTTCCAAATTGTGAGTAAGATTTACATCACACAATGGAAAGACGGATTAATTTGGATTAATCCTGCCATCCAGCATAACTACGCTAGTCCTGAGATTTATTCTCAAATGCAAGAACATAAACTAACTTATGTTCCTGTACTCTTTGAATCCGTTGAACGGATTATTCATCTGGAAAATCAAGCTTTCAATACTAAAGCTGATTTGCTCCTAGGAATGCGTTTCTTATCAGAAACCATTTATTCCATAACTGAGCATTTTATGACCATTAAGCTCAATGGTATAATTGTTCATGCCAGTAAAGTCCATGAATAAGGTACCATATATTAAGGTACAATTAGTTTACAGGTTTCATCAACCTGAATGGTTTCACGCCATGATAGACACCGGATCAGATGTCACAATGGCATCCGCCAATTCTTATCCAGAACGATACTGGAAAGATTTGCATAAACCCCTACAGGTGGTTGTAGCATCTGGACAGGTTACTAAACTCACCAAAGCCGTTTTTGGTCAGTTTATAGCTATCCAAGATAGCACAGAAAACCAGTTCAAGGTATTACCACTACCTACTGTAGTAATACAAGCACCTAAAGATGCTACCTATAACCTCCTCTTAGGAGTTGACTTTCTTAATAGATTCAAGGAATATAGCTGTGACCACTCACACATTAGTTTCCTCACCCCATGTGGACATTGGATTAAGTCCCAGCTCATAGCCCATCCTCAATATCGAGGAACTATCTCATTTCAACCACGCAGCCAGCATGGTGGAGAGCCTAGGCCCAAAAATATAAACCGGCCCAAAAACCTTACAAAAAGGCCCAAAGACCATTCTAAGGTCAAAGCCCAATTGCTAAATGCTCTATCAAACACCCAAAGAGCATTAGAATTTCGGCTAGAAAACGAAGTAAAAACACTTCTACAAGCCCATTTCGATGACAACCCATTGAAATATTGGGACAAGGATAAGTCTTATGCAGACATCCAACTCAAAGAGGCCAACTCAATTGTACGAGTTAAGCCCATGAGATATAGTCAGGCAGATGAACTCGAGTTCAAAGTCCAACTCAAAGAACTCGAAGATAAGCAATTAGCTTTCAAAAGCACTGAGGATAACAAAAGTCCTCATAGTAGTCCAGCATTCATGGTAAACAACCACTCTGAACAAAAGAGAGGTAAGCCAAGAATGGTGATTAACTACAAAAGGCTAAACGAATTAACCGTCTTTGATGGTTATTTCCTTCCTAATAAGGAATTGCTTATCAACAAAACCCTTAACAAAAAGTGGTTTTCCAAATTTGATTGCAAATCAGGATTTTATCAGATTAAACTAAAAGAATCTGCTAAGCCCTTAACTGCATTCAGCACACCTCAGGGGCAATACATTTGGAATGTAATGCCTATGGGACTAAAAAAACGCCCCACAAATCTTTCAAAGAAGAATGGATAATATCTTCAATGAATATTCAGACTTTTGTCTAGTTTATGTTGATGATATCTTGATCTTTTCTTCTAATATTGCAGATCATGCAACTCATCTCATGAAATTCATTGAGAAAAGCCGTAATCACGGATTAATACTATCAGCTAAAAAAGCTGAGATTGCAAAAGAACAAATCGAGTTTTTAGGTCTAAAGATCGACCATAAGGGTATAGAAATGCAACCCCACATATGTGAAAAAGTTGCTAATTTCCCTGATAAACTCTGCGACCGAAAACAGGTTGAACGTTTCTTAGGATGTATCAATTACGTCAGTGACTTTGTGCCTAACCTAGCATGGCTAAGAGGTCCACTTCAAGATCTTCTTAAGAAAAGATTAAATTTACAATGGCAAGACTACCACACCCATCTTGTCCAACAACTCAAGAAGATGTGTAGTCAATTACCTAGATTGGCCATCCCTGAACCAGGTGATCAACTAATAGTTGAAACAGATGCCTCAGACCTTTACTGGGGAGGAGTCCTTAAAGCCAGAAAGGCTGATGACAAAGAACATGTTTGCAGGTATGCTAACGGATGTTTTAAGCCAGCTGAGATTAATTATCACAGCAATGAAAAGGAATTACTCGCCTTAAAACGGAGTTTTGCTAAATTCCACTTCTTTATTTTACCTGTAAAGTTCTTAGTCAGAACTGATAACACTAATGTGAAAGCTTACATTTTTAATAAGCTCCCCTGTACCCCTGAGTACAAGAGACGCCATAGATGGCAACAATATTTTCAGGAATATCAATTCGATATTGAACATATAAAAGGTAAGAATAACTATCTTGCTGATTTTCTTAGCAGGGAAGCCAACGGTTGAAGAAGAGACATCTTCAGCAGACGCCAGATCCTTATTGGAAATGGCCATCCACGAATTATGTGTCGCTCATGAACGAATGACACGAATCCAAAAGGAAATTGAAGAGGAAATTAATCCTCGTATCATCCAGGCCTTATCCAGCCTCGATGAAGTAATGGCGTTACAAGCCATTGACTTATCTGATGAAATACATCAGGCCTTTCTTGGAGCATGTAAACGTGCCCAGAGAGGAAAAGGACTCGTGTCCGATAATCTCCAAGAAGGAGAGGGACTTTTGTCCACACAAGAACTCCTTAAGCCTACTTTCAAAACGAAAGGAAAGGTTCAAGAATGTTCTACCTCCTCAGAAACAGAGGAAGAAAATGACTTCACAGTCATCATGCCTAAGGCACAAAGGCCTATATTAAATCAGGCTATATCCATGGAACAATACGTTTCATATTCAAAATGGGTTTATACAGCCCAGAGCACTAACAGTCAAGTAATTGACACTTCTGGAATTTATCCCAGAATTCATTTTCTTGCAGGAAGTCCTGCAGACGACGTTAGCAAGGCAGTAATGTTCGGTTTCTGTGCTAGCATTACATGCAGCCCCGGAAACAGAGAAATTCTAGGACTACATAAGTCCATAATCGAAGCAGTCAAGAAGTTTCGAAAAAGCTCCAAATCAGATTGGGTAGTATTAAAAATACTATCTGCCAGCCCAGAGGTTCTACCCACTCCAGCTCCAGGATGGTTAATCGTTCAACTCTGCACTCCAAACAGAGCCAATTTGAAGTTCAAAAAGAACAAAGTTCTCGAACAACCAGAAGTTCACGAAGAATGGATCTGTCACCGCAGAGCCATGGGTTTCACTGTAATTTTTAACAAGTTACAAGCCCTTCGAGGATCTAACAAAGGATTTATGTACAATTCACCCAGCAACATCTACATTTATGCTGAAGGAAATTGTAGTCCAAGGTATGATGCCCTTAACAAGATTAGTTCAGGGATAAGCCTTATCTACAGCTGTCGTATACCAGGCAGTCATTCTACACGTAGTTATCTCTGTGGATTCCTTCATCAAGAAAGAACAACAGGATGCTGCATTTGTCCATTAAGGATTGGTTAAAGGAAGCGTGTTGGACCCAGTAAAAAGGACAGCCACTATCTGCCACAGGAAAAGGCAGACGCTGCAGAAAAAGCAAAGATTCCCAAAGGACAATCATAATGGTTGCCAGCTAAAGCAAACGCACTAAGAAAAGCAAGCAACGCGTTTTCAAAAGATGCTGTACGAAAAGCAAACGCACTCAGCAAAAGCAAAAAGCAAGCAACGCATGCTGTACGAAAAGCAGCTATTGTCTACAGTAAAAGTAGATTCCCTATTTATTTTACTTTTGCAAATTGTACTATTGTCGGTTCAGCTCTTCTATATAAAGGAGCAACCTCCCATTTGTATAGGGGCATCGGGGAAAAAGGCATCGAAAAAAGAGAGAGAGCATCTCTATCTAAAATTTCTAGAGAGAGGATGAGGGTCGAGTAACTACTCCTTTAGGGAGTAGAGTATGTAAACAAAATTAGTGTATAATTATTAGTATTATCAATAAAAGTAGTTTTTATACATCTTGGAGTACAACATTATTCAGTTTGAGTAGAGGGTCTGGAGTACCTTTGGAATAGCCAGAGAAGTAGCCAAAAGACAGGTGGTCGCCGGCGAAAGAGGCTGAGGTCCAGCAAGGTATTGACCTTATCTCTAACCAATTATATTCTATGTCAAGATGCATTTCTACTACTTAGTTTGATAAGACTAATAATTATCATTAATTTGTTTATATGCTTGAAACCTATTTTAGTTAAGATGAACCCTTTTAGCCCTGAACAACTACACGCCAAAGCCATAGTTAAAAACGCTTTAGAACGATGCCTTCTAGAGAAGGAAAACAGTGAGTTTATTATTCAGGTCAAAGAGACCTTGATTAACATTAGCAGAAGAGGACTAGAACGATTAGGTAATGACTTTTTTGATAATCCTCTAGTACTCGCTGATGGCGAGATAATTATTCCAAGCCCAAGGAGTATCCTTGAAAATGATAATCTCTATCATATTAATGCTATCCACCGCCAAAAGGCTATTCTTGACGGCATTAACGAGGCCTTACTTTCTTTAGACACTTGTCTTAGACGTCATAACCAAAATTATGACTATAGATATCAAGAGTTTCTTAAAAGAAGAAGGACCAAGAGGTCTAAAAATAATTCCGCACCCAGTTGTAGCTATGCTCAATAACTGGAAAAAGAAGCTGACGAAATGGTATCAGAGCATACCAAAAAATCAGAGCTTACTGCAAAAATGGTATCAGAGCCATTCTTCATGTCTCACACCCAGAGACCAGAGCCATTCTTCATGTCTCAGACCCAGAGACCAAACAAATTGTCTTAAAACTAAAGATAAAAGATGGATTCATATCTGTCAACTGGCTGAACTTGCCAATAATCAATGGTATGTACAACCTGACCTAGCAAGCCCTGCTAGAGATTCTTTATCAGGATTAAGTGATGGATAAAGCTGGTAGCAGTTCATCAACTCCATATAAGGAATTATGGAAGTCCAACTTACAAGGACAAACAATAGATACTAAATTAAATAGTATCTATGAGGGATTAGGAGAAATCCAGAAATTAATTCTGCATACTCCTAAATCAAAATCTGAACCTCAAATTGTTCGCAGAAGAGTTAGATTTAACCCTTCTATTGACCCTACCAAACCAGGGTATCCTTTAATTTCGAACATGGTTCGAACGTTTATTTCCTTAGAGGAATTAGAGCAAGAATATGCTCAAGCTAATTCGGATGAGGAAGACGAGATCTTAGATAAGATCAATGAACTCCAACTACAATGTAATATGGAAGCTACAGGTGAAGCGTCAACAAGTCACCTTATGATAGTACCAGACTCAACGCAGTCTAGTGGTCAAAGTGGTCCAAGTGGTCCAGAAGTAAGACCTGAGAGTCAGACTAATCTTGATAGTCACATAGGAAGTGATGACGAAGAGGAAGCACAACGCTACCGATATCGTCACCCTTCGTCTAGACAAAGACGAGTGGGAAGACCTCATCTATTCCCTCACCCAGGCCATGCTTACCCTTTGAGTAATGCAGGCGCTACCTTAAACATTGACTGTGTTACAAATACAGACGAAGTTATCAAGGAATGGGTAAAAGCCTTACTCATTTATTCTGGTGTCACTAGAACAGATGGTGATGAATTAAAGATTTTCATCCCTTTAACTTTAAGTGGGAAAGTATCCGACTGGTTTACTGCCTTACCTGAAGAAACCAAGGTAAGATATTTAGGTGGAACAACCACTAATGACAATAAAACAATCATTAATACGATTGAGAACGAAATTCGAAGAGAATTTTTGGGAGAAGATTATTCTCAGTATCGTTTAAGAGAAGAACGATTAAAGAGGCAAAAATACCTCACGATGCTTTATAATTTACAGATATGCGACATCAATTATTTTGATGCCTATGTTTGTGAATTTGAAAAGTACTATTACAAGGCTGAAATATCTTCAACAGCCTTTAATTCGTTAAATTTCCATAACGATATGTTTTTTACTAAATTACCATTCCCATGGAGTGATTTAATATTTAGTAAATGGAAGGCCGCAGAACGACCTGAAAGGACTGACACATTAGGTGCCAGAATTGAGTTTGCTAGAATAACACTAGCAGATGAATGTGAAAAAGCCTATAAAAGAAAGAGGGTTCAAAAGGACCAAAAGAAGCTGAAATGTAAAGATCAGCTCTATTATCCTAGTAAGTTTGGTTGTCAATTAGACAAATCTACTAAACAGAAAAAGAAGTTTAAGGCCAAAAAGAAACTTGGTAAACGTGTCAAGAAGCACCCTAAACCTTTCAAGAAGAAAAGAAAATTCTTTAAAAAGAAACAAAAAAGAAAAGAAGACAAGAGTTCTTCTAAACAAATCCAAAAACAGGATTGTAAGGGTTGGAACTGCAATGAAAAGGGACATTATGCAAATGAATGCCCCAAGAAAATTAACTTTGCAGGTGTTTGCTCTAATGAGTTATTTGAGCAATTTGCAGGCTACGAAGAAGTAGCATTTTCAGACATAACGTCTGAAGACGAGATCCTCGTCTTAACATATTTATCCAGCAGCTCAGACGATGAGTCCGACTGAAGAGCATTCACAACAAGAGGAAGGTGAATCCTCAGGTACGTATTCAAATGAGATACTTTTCGATAAAAAGAAGTATCAAAAGATTTTATCTAAAAACCTCAAGATAAATGAGCACGACGGTTTTAAACGAACCTTATTACACATTTTCCGTAGAAAGAATATTCAGTACTTTGGTACTAATATTCAGGAAATCCCTATTAGCAGCAATATAGCTGAAGGACAAGTAGAATTACCCTTAGTAACCATCGAACAGATTAGACAAAAAATCAGAAAAATCCCTGAAAAGGACCGAACTAAGATCGGTTATATCCATTTTGGTGCAGTAAGAATTCATTTGAAAGCCACCTTTCAAAAGGGATTAGACACCCCTATAATTCTTACATTAATGCATAATCGCATTGCAAATCGATCAGAAGCCATAATAGGCATTCTGAAGGGAAACTTGGTTTATCAAAACCTTAGTTTCACCACATACCCAGGGTATAGCATTCCCATTAGAGACTTAGACACTAACCGTGCCCTAAATCTCTGTTACCACTTTCAAAGGTCAGACTTACTAGAAAGTCTACACCATTCACCTTTTACCATCTATACCATAGTAAGTTACATGCTAAGTAACACTCATATTATTGACCAATTTCTCCAAAAAGACGAAATTGAGTTAGACGATATCTTTTCTGATATCTGTGAAGTCCAAGAGATTTCTAGACCTAAGCTGCAGCTAATCAACGAATGGCAAATTGATATTAAACAGAAACCACTGTTTAATAGATGCAATAGTATGCAAGGTAGATACTCCGTAGACGGTAGTATTCTACGAAGCTACCCCCTTGGGCGATTGCCAAGTCCAAAATTGGCTAATTTCCAAATTGTGAGTAAGATTTACATCACACAATGGAAAGACGGATTAATTTGGATTAATCCTACCATCCAGCATAACTATGCTAGTCCTGAGATTTATTCTCAAATGCAAGAACATAAACTAACTTATGTTCCTGTACTCTTTGAATCCGTTGAACGGATTATTCATCTGGAAAATCAAGCTTTTAAAACTAAAGCTGATTTGCTCCTAGGGATGCATTTCCTATCAGAAACCATTTATTCCATAACTGAGCATTTTATGACCATTAAGCTCAATGGTATAATTATTCATGCCAGTAGAGTCCATGAATAAGGTGCCATATATTAAGGTACAATTAGTTTACAGGTTTCGTCAACCTGAATGGTTTCACGCCATGATAGACACCGGATCAGATGTCACAATGGCATCCGCCAATTCTTATCCAGAACGATACTGGAAAGATTTGCATAAACCCCTACAGGTGGTTGTAGCATCTGGACAGGTTACTAAACTCACCAAAGCCGTTTTTTGTCAGTTTATAGCTATCCAAGATAGCACAGAAAACCAGTTCAAGGTATTACCACTACCTACTGTAGTAATACAAGCACCTAAAGATGCTACCTATAACCTCCTCTTAGGAGTTGACTTTCTTAATCGATTCAAGGAATACAGCTGTGACCACTCACACTTGGAGGTTTCCAACAACTCAGGTAGCAGGATTAAAGTCCAGTCACAATAGCCAGATCCCTGAGATATCGCCGGAAACTATCTTGATTGTCAACGCGCAGCCAGCTGGTGGAGACGGACATACGGACCCACAGAAATCCTTGATATCTCAGTACTATCTATCTGTGTGTGCAGTATTATATATATAATAGTATACCTAAGTGTATTATATAAAGTCAAGATACTTGATACAGTAGAATAATGAGGACACTACACACACAGATAAGATATATATATATATATCTATAGATATAATATACAATATCTATATATATATATATATAATACTAGATTATAGTGTTTGTGTGTGTGTATGGTATATGTACATATAGATGTATATATGTGCATATGTGTGTATATAAATATATATATATGTATGTATATGTGTACATGGACACACACACGCGCGCGCGCGCACATACATACACACAAATATACATACACATACATACATACATGCATACATACATACATACATACTAGAATATATATATATAATATATATCTATATATATATATATCAGTATTCTATGTATATATAAAGGTGATAATAGATATATTAGTATATATAATATATATATATATATTATATATTATATAATATAGATAGTATTATAATATATATAATAATATATATATATATATATAGGACACACACACACCACAACACACACACACAAACACACACACACACACACCAACCATATATAGATATATATATATAATGTATATAGTATATGTATATATATAGGGTGTCTATAGATAATTACTACATATAAAATGTATATTATGTATAGGGATATATATAATATAAGATATAATATATATATATATAATATGAATAATATTAATAGATTATATAATATATATGCATATGTGTGTGTGTATGCTATAATAACTTAATATATTATATAGAGTATACTTATAATATATATATATTATAATAGATATGTATATACACATAGTATATGTGTATATATATATATTACATATATATATAGATATATCTATATATATATATAGAATATATAATATATATATATTCTATATTCATATATATATATATCTAATATCTAATAGATATCTATATATTATTATATATTTTTGTGGATATTCATGTAAATATACATGTACATATGTGTGTGTATATATATGTATATGTGTGTGCGTCTAATATATGTGTGTGTGTGTGTGTGTGTGTGTATATATATATATATGTATATGTATATGTATATCTAGATGGATAAATATATACATATATATAAATATATATATATATATATATATATATATATATATATATATATGTAGCACCCGCGTTCGCTATTTTGTGTTAAACTGGTCATATTGCCTTTTTACGTCGTAAAATTGTATTTTTGTTAAATATTTAAGTTAAATTATTAATGATATGCTTACATGAACGGTAGTTTCATTAGAAACAATATTTTTGCCGCTATTAATGTCATTATTGTTAGTTTGAAAGTGTTACGATGGTTTTAGTAAGCGTTACTAAGGATTTTTATCGATTACTAAATCGAGTAGGAAGCCGAGTACGATTAGCTTGTTAACCTTCGAATTAGTTTTGAGGTTTATTAAATCGAACTTTGGCATATTTGGAAACGAATAATCGATGAAGGATCGATTTATTAAGTGAGATTAGGCAGTTACCCAAAGTGGCAAAATTAGAGAAAAAACGGGGGACAGGAAAGAATGAAAAGGTGCCGAAGCCCCTTTCCTTTCTGAAAAAGAGCACGAAAGGGGGGGTTCTCCTCCTTGTTTTCCTAATGAACCATCCCTGACAACCACCCAAATAGAAAGGAAGAGGGAGAGCGAGAGGGGAGGAATGGGGGTGGGCCGGCGAGGAGGACCGACAGCGGGGGCACAGCGCCACCCGGTGCGCACGGTGGCACTACGACCCCTTCTGACGACCCACAACTAGAAAGAAGGAGGGAGGGGGGAGAGAGAGAGAGAGAGAGAGAGAGAGCAGTGAGGCATTGGCAGTGACGGAGGCTTGTCAGCGAGTGCCTCTGCAAGTGGGCTCAAGTCCGGCAACCACCACGAGGATGCCATGGTGAGCAAGGACTCAGGGGTCAAGTTAGGGTTTGAAACCCTTGGCGCACCATTGTCGCCATCGCAACCAGCACCACCATTGCCACGATCTGCATACATGAGACTTGAACTCAGCCAGAAATTGCCCAATTAGGCCAGGAGTTGGGTCCTTTAGCTTGGATTCGAGGTGGGTCTTTATTGCCTCCTAAACTATTACTAATTTCCAACGAATTTTACTGATTTTAATTGATGTATGTTTGAGTCTGAGCTAGTAATCAGTATTTGGAGAATTTAGAACGGTAAATGGGCAATTATGATGGTGATACTGATTTCGGATTCTTGCATGTTGGGTTGAAGCGTAGATTCGTTAATTTGTCAATTCGGAGAATTGCGGAATGGGCAGAATACACTCTGAAAACGTTGCTAAAATTAGTTTGAACATGTTTAAAGTCTATTTGAGTGATCACATAGGAAAATTATGCTTGTGGATAATGGTTTTGCGAATTAATTAATTTAATTATGTAATATTGAACTGAGCTTGGTAGTTGGACGGTTTGGGGTGGAACTAATGAGAAGTCGTGGTTCTTGTGCTCGTTGTTGTGTGAGGAAGGGGTCTGGGTTGTGATTACCGCAATCGAGTGGATTGCGAGGTCATGTGTGACCTATTGGACAGATTCTGCCGAGTTAGGTTATGGAGTGTTATGAATGTACTATGTGTGATCCCTCTCCCTCTTGAAAATGTTAAGTGATGCTATGTGGCTATCTTTTGAACTTAGACATCTCTAAGAAGGATTGTTAAAAGCTTGTTCTTCATGATTGCAAATACTTTTAGGTTTTACGAGTTGCCTATTAGTCTGTTAAGATGTTTGAAGCATAAAAAGATCCTGAATCGTCGAACTACTCAGTGAGTGACTCAACTGAATAGTCGATAGGTTTAGGAATTTTAAAAGCGAGCTAAAAAGTGAGTTTGAAAATGTTTTAAGATGTTGGTTGTATATAACTTCTCCTTGTGTTTAAAAGGATTTAAACGATCTGAAAAAGGGCAACTTAAGGTATTAATTATGAAATTTAGCGTGATTTGCATACTAGTTGCTTATTTGAGTTTCAAGTGAGTTTCAAATTACGAGTTAGTAAACTCATTATGATTTTAAAAAGCGTTTATGTTGTGGAATTATGAAGAAACCTTATTTGAATTATAAGCAAGTCAAGTACTTTAAGTTTTGAATAGCAGTAAGTTTGAGAACGTTTTAAGGCTTTAGTTTATTTATGCATCATCCTTTGAGTTTTAAATAGGGTTTGAAACGAGCTGAAAAATGGCATTTGAAGATTTTATTACGAACCTAGTTCGAATTAAACACTAACTAAACACTTTAAGTCCCAAACAAGTTTCGATTTACGAGTTAGCAAATTTATTATGTTTAAAAGAGGTTTTTAAGCTGAAAACGAAAGAATTATATACCATTAGAAAGGTTATGGGTTGTTTGTTTGAAAACAAGACTTTAATAAAGTAAGCAATGGAAAAGAGAAATGAAATATGATTTTAAAGGCTAAGAAAGTGGTAGGCAATTGGCTAGACCTTGAGGGTGGAAACTGGACGCAAAGATGGCGTGAGCTGTTTTCCCCAAAGGTAATATTGGGAACTGGACGCAAAGATGGTGCGAGCTGTTCTCGGGAACTGGACTCAAGATATGACTAGCTTGATGTGAGTTGTTCCCCAGATATATTATGATGCATGACGCGTGATAAGACCTTGAGGGGGACTGTACTCAAGATATAACTATCTTGGTGTGAGCTATTGCCCCAGGGATAATGTGAGTTGTGAGTGATAATATCACTCAGGGCGAGTGTAGATCTCCCCTAGCCAGCGCAATGTGATGATTTTATGCTAAGAATATTTTTCCTGATAAGTAGGAAAAGCAGTTGATATTTCGCCATTTTAAGTATTTCAGAAAAGAAAGATTTCTAAGGGCCATTACGAGACCACGTTGAATAAGATTTGAAAAGCTTATAATGGTTATCAAAGGACCAATACGAAAGAGATTTCTTTTAAAGAATATGGGCCTCAAGAGGCTAAGTAAAGTGTTTCAAGAAAAGAAAGAAAGTTTTCAAATGTACGTATCCAGCGTGTATTTTATGAACGGGTTTCCAAGTATATTTTAGATGAAGTTTCAAATGAAGTATGATTATATCCTAGTAATGCATCGAACATTTAAACTTTCAAATGCGCATACCCCGTAAAAGAAAGTTTCTTACCAAGTCTTTCTTACTAATGTGAGTATTTCAGAAGCTTTTAGAAAGAATCATGAGTCTTAAAGAAGCTAACGTGATTTATAAACTATTCTTGGAACATATCATTAGTCACTGCGTTTTCAAAAGTGAGTTAAAAGCATTTTACTCAATCCTCATTGCTTGGTTGATTATGTGCCTAAGTGCGTGTTAGTAGGAAAGCTTGGTCATTAAGGGCCTAAAGATAAATTAAGGGGCTAGAATGAAGTTTAAGGGGGGTAATCTTCCTTTGGGGACTTTGATTGTCTAATATAATAGTAAAGTATGAATGTATGATATGTGACTATTATTGGTATTATTGCATGTAACTGATTTGGTTTTAAGGAGTCGGGGAATACTCAATGCGCATGTGATTGCTCATCCCATTACTCTTTCCTTATTTTCCCCAGGTTTTCTTTGTGACAAGTAGATGTCGATTCAGTTATACCGAAATCGAAGTTTGTCCTTGCTAAGACGGGAGTCATGTGTGTCCACAGTGAAGTGGTCTTGCTATTTAATGACTCTATAAAATGTATTCTTAGTTTGTAAATATATGTAAACAAGTGCTCTAGTTCATGCAATGCATATTATTTATAAGTCGCTCTGTATGGCCATGTAAGCCAATCATCTTATTAGTCAGTTGTCTTTTAATTGAAGTTGTCTATCTTATGGGATGCAAACCTCCAATACCCCGGCTGTGTAAACTGTTGAGTCGTAACCCTTTTATTTCCTTCCTTATTACTGAATTTTATGTTTGGTGTACTCCAAGCGACTTTTTCGTTGAGTTATGGACTACGACGTGTAGCTGTTGAGCTTATTTTGGAGTTTCTTACGCTTCCGTTGATTGCAGGGGTTAGTGTATAGCTTTTAGCCTAGAAATGGTTAGTTTTTAGGGGAAACTCTGTCCATTTCGCCCCAGAAATTAAGTATGAAGTAAGAAAACGCAACGCTTCTAGCCTCAGGGGCTGGGGGTGTTACAATACACACACACACACACACACACACACACACACACACACACACACACACACCACACACACACACACACACACACACACACACACACACACATATATATATATATATATATATATATATAGTGTTCGCAAACACACATATACGTACATGCATATATCTACATAAATATATATATATATATATATATATCTACATATATATATAGTAAATATATATCTACATAAATATATTATATATGTAGAGATATAGATATATAGGAGATAATATATATATATAATATATAGTATATATCTATATATCTATATATCATATGTAGATATATATAATATGTGAATATTATATATAATATGTAGATATTATATAATATGTCGAATAATATATAGCTATCATAATAGATCTTCTCGGCCACTATTTATTTGATCTGGCAGGCGCGTAACCAACGCATTTTTCAAGGTCAGTCTTTGGACGCGGCAGAAACAGCGAAACAAGCCAAAGAGCAGATTCGCCACAGAATTTTATTCCTCAACTTGCAAAATGGAAAATTCTCCTTGTATCTGGACAAACTCCTAGCATGATGGGCAAGTAGCCATTGGATAGGCACTTGGCATTGTATGTCTTAGGGTTGTATTACTTATTGTTATCATCAGTATATTCATTCTTTCTACCAAAAAAATATATATATATATATATTATATCTATAATATAGATATATCTATTAACTAATTATATTATATAGATATGTGATATATATTATATGAAACGCCCCAACCCCTAGGGCCAAGAGTATTGTGTTTGCTTAAATCCTAGTTAACTTCTGCGGCGAAACGGACAGAGTTTCACCTGAAAAGTCACCATTTCACGGGCTAAAAACCTTATATTAAAATCCCTGCAATCAACGGAAGTGTAAAGAACTCTAAAATAAGCTCAATGGCTACATGCCGGAGTCCATAACTCAATGAGCCACTTGCTCGGGCTCCACCAAACAATATAGTTTAATAATAAATTAGGAAATAAAAGATACAACTCAACGTATCATACATCCGGAGTACTGGGGTTTACATCCCAAAGTGCACCCAACTTCAGCTAAAAAGGCAACTGGCTAATAAGATGGTTGGCTTACATGGCCATACAGAGCAACTTTCAAACTAAATGCATTACATGAACTAGAGTACTTGTTTAAATACATTCACAAACTAAGGATGCATTACATCACATCATTTAACAGTAAGGCCACCTCATTATGGGCACACATCACACCTTTTCAGGCAAGGGTAAACTCCAACTCAGTATAAGTGAATTGACTTCTACCTGTCACAACGAAAACCTGGGAAAAAGGTGAAAGAGTAATGGGATGAGCAACAACACGCTTAGTGAGTATTCCCCGACACCTTAAAAACAAAACCGTTGCAGGCAATAATACTAATAATAGTCACATATCAGGCATCTATACATTACTATCATAATAGGCAATCATGTTCCCCAAGGAAATATTACCACTCATAAACTTCATACTAGCCTCTCAAACTCATTTCTAGGCCCTTAATGATCAAGGTTCCCTACTAACAAGTATTTAGGCACATAATCAAGTAAGCAACAAGGATTGAGTAGGATGCTTTCAAACACATTTATGAAAATGCAGTGACTCATGATATGTTCCAAGAATAGTTTATAAATCATGCTAACTTCTTCAAGGCTTATAATTCATCCTAAGAGTTTCTGAAATACTCATATTGGTAAGAAAGACATGGCAACAAACTTTCTTTCACATGATATGCACATTTGAAAGCTTAAATATTCGATGCATTACTAGGATATAACCACACTTCATTTGAAATTTCATTTAAACTATACTTGGAAACTCATTCATAAAATATGCGCATTAGATGCAGATTTGAAAGCTTTCTTTCTTTTCTTGAAAATACTTTACTTAGCCTCTTGAGGCTCATATTCTTTAAAAAGAAAACTCTTTCGTATTGGTCCTCTAATAACCCTTATAAGCGTTTTGAATCTCATTTGAACTGGCCTCTTAATGGCCCTTAAAACCCTTTTTTCCCCCTAAAATACTTAAAATGGAGAAATGCCAACTGCTTTTCTTATTCATTAAGAAATACCCTTGGTGTAAAATCGTTATTTATTAAAAGAAACATACATAACAATTTAATCACATAAGTGAGGAGTCTAGACTCTTAGAGGTACTTTGTTACTGCCATCCCGAGCCGGCCAAAGTCGAGCGGCAACATACGCCTATCCAAACAGACATCATACTATGTTGAGACAAAACTTACATACTTAGACTTCAGGCAGGAATCTAACCACCATCGTTGAATCATCTTAACGTAGCTTACGATATACCAGGTGGGATACTAAGCCACCGCCCCGGGGTCTCAGACTTAATCTTAAAGTTTCTAGAGTAGCTCCTCCACGTGCACATAAGCATGAACATAATTATGCATACACATACATACTTATTCATAAATACGCTTTCTAAGTTTATAATATGAAACATAATTTTCTTCTAACGCTGCTCCTTTTCAAAATCCTTTATACCTTAAAAATTGTATTTGTATAGTTAAAAACATCCTATCATTCGCTAATAGACATGGTTACTTTTATTTTCAACCACGAAAATGTTTTTGTTTGAACTCACCCTCACACACATGATAATGCCTAATGGCATAGAAGGGGAGGGGTTCACACGTAGCTCATTCGAATACTTCATAATTCAACATGAAAGCCTCTTAAAATCATAATCGATTTCCTAACTCGCAATTCGAAGCACTTTCAAAACTCAAAGTACTTAGCTAGCATACAACTCAAACCAAGTTTTGTAATAAACTCCTTCAATTGCCCATTTTTAGTTCGTTTAGAGTCCTTTTTAAACTTAAAGAAGGAGACATAAACAAGCCAAAGCCTGAAAACATTTTCAAACTCACTACTAGTTTGCTTTTTAACTTCCTAAACCTATCGATTATTCAATTGAGTCACTTACTAAGTAGTTCGACGATTTAGGACCTTTTTACGCTTCAAACATCTTAACAAACTAATAGGCAACTGGTAAATGTTGAAAACATTCGTAACTATGAAAACAACCCTTTAACGACCCTTTGGAAAGATGTCTAGGTTCAAAATCAATCACATAGCATCATTAAACATTTTCAAGGGAGAGAGGGGTCACACATAGCACATTCATAACACTTCACAACTTAACTTGGTAGAATCTATCCTGTAAGCCACACATAGCCTCGCAATCCACATAATTGCGATAAATCACAACCCACGCTCCCTTGCCACACAACATCGACCACAAGAACCTCAAATCGCTCATTAATTTCACCTCAGACCATCCAACTACCAAGCTCGGTTCAATATCATAGCAGTTTCAACCGATTACTTCATAAAACCAATGTCCACAAGCATACTTTCATACCAACCACCAACAGAAATTAAACATATTAAACTGTTTAAGTAGCGACATTCAAACATGATTACGGTTTGCTCTACAATTCTTCAAATTACCTGGTTAGTAAAATCTAGCGTTAATCACATGCATGAACTCTATAATAGTTTCAACACCCTTTTTCACTTTAATTCAACTCTAAGCCTTCCAATTACTGATACAATACCAAAATCTAAACATGCACTACCTAAAATTGTAAAATTCATTTGAAATTATTATAATTTAGGACGAGAGAAACACCCACCTCGATTCCAAGCTAGAGGACCCAATTTAGGGACTTTTGCGGCTCGATTTGGATGCTTGAAAACCAGAAATTCAACCTTACTCTGCTGCTTTGTCCAAACCTATGCGAACAGACCCCATTTCACACCTAATCCATGTAGTTCAGACCCCAAATTCACACCAAATGCTCACTTACCCACTTAAAATTGTAAGAGATGCTTGTGTTGCAAAGTCAACCCTAATTTATGGAGGAATTGGAGTCGCTAAAGAGTGGTTTGCGTAGCCAAGCTTCATCATGCATTTGGGGCCTCGAATTGCCACTAATTCAACCCAAAACATTGCGAGGGCTTCGGATTTTCGCCCAGATTTGCACTAGCGGATTGTTAGGTTCTAGGGAAGTTGATTGGGGGGGGGGAAGATTCGAGATGGGTTGAGGAGAAATGGAAGGTTTTCAAGCTTCAATGGCTGCGCGTATGGTGGGTAGCAGAGGAGGAAAAAGAGGAGCAGAGAGAAAGATGGGGGTCGAGGGGTCACGTAAAGAGGAGAGAGAAAGCCAGCCTTAAGTTTTGGTGTGGCTTGACAAAAGTGCCCCTTGTCCCCTTTTTTTTGTTTCAGGTTGTTCAACACTAAGCACCGGTAGTCTGATTTCATACTTCATACTCTAAACCCAAATCGATAATACGATCTCTTATCGATTATTCGTTCCCAAATACGTCAAGGTTCAATTTAATAACTAACGAAACAAATTCCAAGGTTGACAACCTAATCATATTCGAGTGCGTACTAGATTTAGTGACCGATAAAAATCCTTACTAACGCTTAGTAAAAATCATCGATGAATTTTCAAAACTAATAATAACAATCATAATAACAACAATAATATTCTTTTTAATGAAATTATCATTTACGTAAGCACATCAGTAATAATTTAACTCAGATAGTTAACAAAAATAGGATTTTATAATGTAAAAAGGCAATATAATCAGCTTAACGAAAAAGGATAAGAATGCAGGTGTTACACTCTTCCCTCCACAAAAGAATTTCGTCCTCAAAAATCCAAACTATATACCTAGATGTGCACACACTTGACACAACCTACACAACTCGCACTAAAATCCAAGTTCTTATTTTACAATTAATCGAAACTTAAAAAGAGACTTTTGGTATCCAGTCTCCTTCTCACCAATCTTCTTCAAGCTTCTACTCACTCTATTTAGGCACCGAGGAAAAGCGCATAGAAGAGGGGCAAATGAGTTGGCGTGGAAATTCATATTAAGCTTGTTTTAAAAAGGAACATAGACTCGTAATTGTCTAGACTCAAACCACATAGTAAACAACAACTCTATGTACATGCACCGTTATGAATTGAAATCTGAAGGTAGGACAATTGGGCAGTGATACCTCAAGGTCATATACAAGTATTCTCGTTCTAAAACATGAATTCAGTCACTTTTAGGATCGAAACAATTAACCTGGGGACTCCTATAATACATTAGGATAAGAAGAACATCACATAGCATCACGTAGCATCACTTAAGCACCATGTTATTTCATAGAATCAGCAATTCAGCATTTTCAAGCCTAGGAATCATGAGCAACATGAAATTGTCTAATACGCATATAGCAAGCAAATTACAAAGCGAAAGCATATGCCACTGACATTCCTAGGGCCTGTGGGTTATGCTCCTACACGCTTCTGTTGCGCCACTCTGCTTAATGTAGAATACAAGGGCAAGAATAAGCGCATGCAAGTTTCTATGGCCACCTCATCATGCATTTAGATATGTGTGTATGCAATTATTTAACTATAACATGGAATCATAGAATTCAAGGGATGCAAACATAGAGTCAAAGGTCTCGCCATGCTATAAATTACAAAGGTTAAATCATCTAGCTAGTCCAATCACATGCTTAACCCAACTCAAGTTAAGCAAACACTAAGAAGTGCAACAACCCATTCACAAAACACATAACTGGTCATAAACACATCAAGCAATGAATGCATCTTGACAATTAAGTATTCAATAGATCTAGTTACATA
The DNA here is from genome assembly GCA_029747015.1 of Carnegiea gigantea. Lineage (NCBI taxonomy): Eukaryota > Viridiplantae > Streptophyta > Magnoliopsida > Caryophyllales > Cactaceae > Carnegiea > Carnegiea gigantea. The sequence continues at coordinate 34,872 of JAKOGI010003710.1, forward strand.
TAGAAGCTTATGCTCATGGAACAAGGCACGAACATCATTGTAAAGAAAATGCAAGTCTTTAGACGCAATAGTAAGGCCTAACTATGGAATTAGAAAGGCCTTTTATCCAAAAGAAAAACCTTAACTCACTATTTAGGAAGGATCTCAACTTTCAAAGTCTCTAGGTTTCGAAAGGAGAATGGCTTAACTGCGTCTAGCTCATTCCCTACCAACCATTGAGTGCGTCTGCTCACTCTATTGTCACGCCCGAGGAGCAAATCGTACTTAAGGAGCAAGAATGAACTTGGAATTAAAACATTCTCAGTTGTTTGAGTTTAAATTACGTGCACTTGAAACTTTTGATTCAAATCGCCAAGGTGTATAAGCAAAATAACTTTCGATTGAGCTAACACTTGTCCACGAGAATACAAGTCACTCGGTCTGCACCCTAGCAAACGGTTCATTCTTTCAATGAATGAGCTCACTCAAGCCGTAAATACCTTGCCAAATGCACCCACGTTTACAGAAAATCCACATTTGCACACGAAACCAGGCATAAATAACAAAATCACGAACGCATTCCTAGCTAACTATATAAAATGCAAGACTCAGGCTGCGGCCTGTGGTCACAAGACGTTACTCTTATACCATCTGTAACATCCCTAACCCCTGGGGCCAGGAGTATTACATTTGCTTAAATCCTACTTAACTTCTGGGGCGAAACGGATAGAGTTTCGCTTGAAAAGTGGCTATTTCACAAGCTAAAAGCCTTACATTAAAATCCCTGCAATCAACGGAAGCGTAAAGAACTTTAAAATACGCTAGACAACTATATGCCGAAGCCCATAACTCAACGAGCCACTCACTCGGAGTACACTAAACAATATAGTTTAGAAATAAAGTAAGAAATAAAAGATACAACTCAACAGATCATACATCCGGAGCACTAGGGTTTACATCCCAAAATGTACCCAATTTTAGCTAAAAAGGCAACTGGCTAATAAGATGGTTGGCTCACATGGCCATACAGAGCGACTTTCATACTATATGCATTACATGAACTAGAGTACTTGTTTACAAACATTCACAAACTAAGGATGCATTACATTACATCATCTAACAGCAAGGCCACTTTATTATGGGCACACATGACACGTTTTCAAGCAAGGGTAAACTCCAACTCGCCATAAGTGAATTGGCTTCTACCTGTCACAAAGAAAACCTGGGAAAAAGGGGAAAGAGTAATGGAATGAGCAACCACACGCTCAGTGACTATTCACTGACTCCTTAAAACTAAAACTGTTGCAGGCAATAATACTAATGATAGTCACATATCAAGCATTTATACATTACTATCATAACAGACAATCATAGTCCCCAAAGAAAGATTACCACCCATAAGCGTCATACTAGACTCTCAAGCTCATTTCTAGGCCCTTGATGACCAAACTTCCTTACTAACCAGCATTTAGGTACATAATTAAGTAAGCAATATGGATTGAGTAAGATGCTTTCAAACACACTTTTGAAAACGCAGTGACTCATGATATGTTCCAATAATCGTTTATAAATCACGCTAGGCTTATAATTCATTCTAAAAGTTTCTGAAATACTCATATTGATAAGAAAGACTTGGCAAGAAACTTTCTTTCACATGATACGCACATTTGAAAGCTTAAATGTTCAATCCATTACTAGGATATAACCACATTTCATTTGAAATTTCATTTAAACTATACTTGGAAACTCATTCATAAAATATGCGCAAGATATGCACAATTGAAAGCTTTCTTTCTTTTCTTGAAAATACTTTACTTAGCCTCTTAGGCTCGTATTCTTTAGGAAGAAATCTCTTTCGTATTGGTCCTCTAATGACCCTTGTAGGCATTTCAAATCTCATTCGAACTGGCCTCTCAATTACCGTTAAAATCTTTTTTTTTCGAAATACTTAAAATGGCAAAATGTCAACTGCTTTTCTTATTCATTAAGAAATACCCTTGCCGTAAGATCATCGTTTATTAAAAGAAACATACATAACAATTTAATCACATAAGTGAGGAGTCTAGACTCTTAGAGGCACTTTGTTACTGCCATCCCGAGCCGACCAAACTCAAGCGGCAGCATATGCATATCCGGACGGACATCATACTATACTGACACATAACTTATATACTTAGAGTTCAGGTAGGAATCTAACCACCATCCCTAAATCATCTGAATATAGCTTACGATATACCAGGCGGGATGCTAAGCCACCGTCCATGGGTCTCAGACTTAAGCTTAAAGTTTCTGGAGTAGCTTCTCTACGTACACATAAGCATGAACATAACTATTCATACACATACATACTTTCATTTATTCATACATATGCTTTCTGAGTTCATAATACGAAAACACAATTTTCTTCCAAAACCACTCCTTTTTAAAATCCTTTATACCTCAAAAACTATATTCATACAGTTAAAAACATACCATAATTCGCTAGTAGACATGGTTACTTTTATTTGCAACCATGAAAGCCTTCTGTTTTGAACTCACCTTCACGCACATGATAATGCTTAACGACATAAAAGGGGAGGGGTTCACACGTAGCACATTCGAATACTTCATAATTCAACTTGGAAGCCTCTTAAAATTGTAATGGAGTTGCTAACTCGTAATTCGAAACATTTTCGAAACTCAAAGTACTTAGTTAGCATACAACTCAAACTTAGTTTCATAATAAACTCCTCCAGTTGCCCATTTTTAGTTCGTTCAGAGTCCTTTTTAAACCCAAAGAAGTAGACATAAACAAACCAAAGCCTCAAAACATTTTCAAACTCACTACTAGTTTGCTTTTTAACTTCCTAAACCTATCGACTATTCAGTTGAGTCACTTACTGAGTAGTTCGATGATTTAGGACCTTTGTACGCTTCAAACATCTTAACAAACTAATAGGTATTTGGTAAATGCTGAAAACATTTGTAACTATGAAAACAACCCTTTAACGACCCTTTGGAAAGATGTCTAGGTTCAAAATCAATCACATAGCATCATTGAACATTTTCAAGGGGGAGAGGGGTCACACATAGCACATTCATAACACTTCATAACTTAACTTGGAAGAATCTGTCTTATAAACTGCACATGGCTTCGTAATCCACATGATTGCGATAAATCACAACCTAGGCTCCCTCATCACATAACACCGACCACAAGAATCTCGAATCGCTCATTAGTTTCACCTCAAGCCATCAAACTACCAGGCTTGATTCAATATCACAATAGTTTCAATCGATTAATTCACAAAACCAATGTCCACAAGCATACCTTCATAACAACCACCAATAGAAATTAAACATATTAAACTGATTAAGTAGAGACATTTAAGCATGATTCCGGTTTGCTCTACAATTCTTCAAATTACCCAGTTAGTAAAATCAGGCATTAATCACATGCACGAACTCTGTAATAGTTTCAACACGCTTTTTCACTTCAGTTCAACTCTAAGCCTTCCAATTACTGATACAATACCAGAATCTAAACATGCACTGCCTAAAATCGTTAAATTCATTTGAAATTACTATAATTTAGGATGAGAGAAACACCCACCTCTATTCCAAGCTAGAGAGCCCGACTTAGGGACTTTTGCGGCTCGATTTGGATGCTTGACAACCATTAATTTGACCTTCCTCTGCTGCTTTGCCCAAACCCACACAAACAAACCCCATTTCACGCCTAATCCATGCAATTCAAACCCCAATTTCACACTAAATGCTCACTTACTAACTTGAAATTGTGGGAGATGCTTGTGCTGCGAATTCAACCCTTATAAGTTCAAACCATGTTGTGATACCACATGTAAGATTTAATACTTTTAAGTTTAATTAACATATATCATTATTCATAGGATCTTGAGTAAATAATTGTCACAATAAATTATACTTGATGTTGAAGAAGAAGGGGCCATGTCCCTAAATGACTCATTCTCAAAGACCACTCTTGACAGTATAAACCAATTTCTAAACCCCCCCCAAACAGCCCCACCCTTTTCTCACTTTTTGTTGTAGAGATCTTCGGGTGGCTCTATTTTTGTATCCTTTAGTGGTAGAGAGTGGATGAATTTATAACTCTTAGTCTTTAATCCGGTACATCCATCAAGTAATCGAATGAATGGGATTATTTAGACATTGAGACTTTAATTGTTATGGATAATAGGGAAATCCCTATAAATTAGGTAGACAACCAACTAGCAATGTTTATACAGAATAACCACCCACTTTCATTATCCTTTTACTAGGCCATATTGGCAAGTAAATATCCAACAAACCTTACAGGGATGAGTTATCATATTGTGCATTGTGAAAAACACTTGAACTGTAGACCAACTAGCATTGACCTGTTGATTACTTTTTTTAAAAAAAAAATTAGATTGATCAGTATTTTATTAAGTACTTTCTTTTCTTGTAGTTTTTAAGAAATGCGTATTTTCGAAGACTACTGAAGTAAAACTTCAAATACTGTTAATTCGTCCTTAAATTTAGGATATTTCCTTCGATAGTGAATTCCTTTAGGTTCCCTATTTATTAATTCTTTTCTAATTGATGCTTATCCAGTAACTAAGGTAAAGTTTGGACTAGATTTCCTTACGTATAAGGCTCATAAATTGGATGCCAATCTTGCTAAAAAAAAGGAACTTTTTTTAGGCATAAAAAGATTTATGTTGCTTATATTCTGTAAATGTATTTAATACATTTTGTGCGGTCACATAGGATTGTTTTGTCAGGAGTCCATTTAAGTTTGTGAAAAACAGGGTGGATGAGATTAATTTTGACAAGTACTATGCTAAGTACACTACCATTGAGGGTGATATTGAGGGTGAACCTCTAGAATCTATCACGTATGATAACAAGTTGGAGGCCTCATCCCTAGGGTGCCATATCGTAATGGTGGGACATTACCACAATAAGGGAGACGCTGGGGTGCATGAAAGCCACATTAGCACTGCAAAAGCATCAATTAAGGAGGATTTCTAGGTCATGGGAGGCTACCTCCTTGCCAATCTTCAAGTCTATGCTTAAGTTATATTTAACATGTCCACTGAGGCTCCAAGACCACCATTCCTTACACCAAAGTACACTAAGGAAGATATTGAAAAAGGGGTAGCGGCCTCTAGAGGCTTTGGATTTGCTTCTCAGCACAAACTAAAAACACCGTAGTGAAAAGGAATGGTCTGAGGTTCAAATCCCTTTGGAAGCAGATGTTCATACACACAGCTAGAATGTTAGAACAGGACCTTACTGCTGTTTTTCAATATATTAAAAACTGCTTGACTAATAGTTTATCAAGAACAAGTACTCAAGTCAGTGATGTAAGAACAACCATGAGAAACAGGCTCTGTAAGGTGCTTGAAACATGTCCTGTGAAGTGTTTGAAGCATAGGATATAAGTGCAGCCGTGAGGAACAGGTTCTGTGAAGTGTTTGCAGCAGATTCGTTTCTCTACAAGATGACTAGTGCTTACAACAAGATGTCTTGATTTAATTTGGTTTTATATTTTTAGACTCTTGTTAATATGCCAATCAGAAAGTCTTAACTTACCACTTACTTGAAACGGTTTTGCTTTTTTGGAAAATATTTCGGATCACCCTTCGAAACAATTCTGGAAACAGGACGCTCAAGGTGTTTCCAGAATAAGCTGCGAAAAACAATTTTTCACGTTTCTATCTTTTGGATTTTGAGCAGCTTCTCCAAGATTTGCAAGAAAGATTTTTCTATGGAGTATCTTACCCCTTACCCTAAAAACAGTTATTAAAATCTAAGGGGATTTGCAAAATCTTTTTGAATAAAAAGAATATCCAATTTTTGGCAAGTGGATAAGGTTGTTGAGAAAAACATGGGCTAGTTGCTGAGAATCACCGCCTTATGCACGCGGTTTAGGAAGTGTTTCCAGCTCATGTTTCCTCATCCCTCGTGGCTAAAGAATTCTATATTCTTTAGGGGTTTTAGTTTCCAAAAATTTGAGGAATTGTTTTTCTAAGCACTATATAAAGTCGCTTCTTAGAACGATAGAAGCATCGGTTTTCAAAAAGAAAAATTCAGTGTTCATGAGCTTAAAAGTTTAAAAAGAAAACCGTGTCTAGTGAGTGAGTTATTTGAGCTTTCAAAGTTGGCATACTAGGACTTCATTGCACCCTATATTAGCTTAGTTGAGAAGCATTGTAATAGGGTGTTTTTCTTTACATTCTTCTTTCACAAAAGTGAGTTGAGTGTGTGTCCAAATCTAGGGGATTTTGGACGTGGGGTAACCGATCTTAGGGAAGACGGTTACGTGTGTTACAAGTTGTAACAAGGTGTGTTACTATTGTAACGTGTTTAGCCCGTTTAGTGAAGTGTGTAAATCCTACAGGAGGTAGGTCGTGGTTTTTTCACCTCAGTTGGACTAGAGGTGTTTCCACGTAAAAAATCCTGTGTCCATTATTTCCACACTTAATTTTGTTGAATTTTCGTTTCTGCACAACTCAAGAACAGTTTGTACGAACAGGGTCTCAAGACTGTTTGCCAGCATATTGCGAAAATCGGACACCACAATTCACCCCCCCTCTTATGGTTGTGTACTCTCTAAATCAACAAGTGGTATCAGAGCAGGTTCTCCTTTGAAAGGCTAACACCTTTGAGAGATCCTTGAAGATGAGTACACCACAAGGCATGCTTGAAGGTCAATCTATAACTCGACCACCATACTTTAATGGCCAACACTATGGATGGTGGAAGAATAGAATGGAAAACTGCATCCAAGCTGAGGATTATGAGTTGTGGATGCTCATCAAGAATGGACCACTCATCCCTAAGAAAATCACTGAAGATGGAAAGTCAATCCCCAAGGAGCCTAAGGAATTCAATGCTGAAGATTACAAGACAATGGAGAAGAATGCCAAGGCCAAGAAACTCCTATATTTCGGCCTAGGTCCTGATGAATATACTCGCATATCTGAATGTGAGTCGGCCAAAGAAATCTAGGATGCTTTGCAAGTAGCTCACGAAGGGACCAATCAGGTAAAGCAATCCCGGATTGAATTGCTCATGAGAAAGTATAAGCTGTTTGAGATGAGTGATCGTGAAAGTGTGATGGACATGTACACTCGCTTCACTCACATAACGAATGAGCTGAAATCCCTAGCAAAATCCTTCACCATCGAAGAATTGGTGAGGAAGATTCTAAGAATTTTACCTCATTCTTGGGAAGCGAAAGTAACGGCCATCTAAGAAGCTAAGGACATGAACAAGATCACCCTAGATGAGCTGATTGGCAACCTCCAAATGTATGAACTTAGGAAAAATTCTCAACAGAAAGATGAGACGAAGAGAGATCAAGGTCTTGCACTAAAGGCCTTAGAAGATGATTCTGATTCTGATGAGGAGGAGATTGCCATGATCACTCAAAAGTTCAAGAAGTTCTTCAAGAAAGTCAAAGAAAATAGCAAAGGAAGGACTTCAGCAAGGCTAAGAACACCTCTCGGGAGCAGTTCTCTGGGTGTTTCAAGTGTGGCAAACTGGACCACATTGTAAGAAACTGCCCACTGCACAAGGAAGAATAAGAACCCGAACACCCTAGAAAACAGGGGAGGAAACAGGGTGTAAGCAGCTCAGCGAAAAGGTTCTCAAAAGCTATGCTCGCGGCCTGGGGAGATTCAAGCGAGGATGAGGAAGGGCCTGAAGCTGGGGAACCTGATGTAGCACTCATGGCAAGAAGTGACACTGATTCAGATGATGGATCAACAGACAGTCTGACTCAACTCAAGAACAAGGTACGGGATCTGAATAAGTCAACTCTTGAGGAATTAGTGTACACTATAATGGATATATGTGCTGAATTAAAAAGGGATGTTCGAGATTTAGAACTTGAAAATGAAACCCTTAAATTAGAAAAGCTTGAAGTTGACAAAGAGACTCTTGCCTTGCATGAAAACATCAAGGTGCTTAAAGAAACTCTACTCATGAAAGAAGAGACTTGTTCCACTAAATTGACTGAGCTGGAAAAAGAATACCTTGACTTAAAAGGTAAGGTCGAGTCCTTGCTTGTAGAAAATAAAAACTTGCTTGAGAAAATAAAACAAATGAAATCAGACCTTGCCACAAACAAGCTCTGGAACAGGTCCTCACAAGCACTTGAATGGTTAAACACCCATCATAGTCGAAATAGAAGAGGACTAGGTTTTGTGCCTAAGATGACCTACCAAGTGAATAGAAAATATGTAGGATTATCTGAGAATATTGTATGTTATTACTGTGGTAAAACGGGTCATTACCGTTATACTTGTCCCTCAAGAAAGTATGCCATTAAAAGGAACTCAGTGTACATAAAACAAATATGGGTTAGGAAAGATGAGATTTGTACCTCTAAAGGAATGGGACCCAAGTGGATCTAGGTTCCCAAAACTAACCCTTGATTTGTTTTGCAGGCTGAAGTGAGAGAGAACAACCCAGCAAACAACCCAGCAAACAGTGCAGGAAACAGTCTAGGAAACAGGCAGCTGTGGTATGTTGACAGTGGGTGTTTGAGGCATATGACTGGTGAAAAATCCAATTTTCTCTCACTTACAGCTTCAGAAGGAGGGAGTGTGGCATTTGAAAACGGCAAATCCGGGACAATTGTCGGTATGGGTAAGATAGGTGAGTCACTCGCCCATTCAATTGACAATGTTTATTTTGTGGATGGATTAAAACACAACTTGCTAAGTGTGTCCCAACGGTGTGACAAAGACAACCTAGTAGTGTTCTCTCCAACACGTTGCTTGGTTGTAAATATGAACACAGGAGATGTTGTGTTGAGGGAGAAGCGACACAAAAATGTTTATAAAGTGTGTATTTCTACTCTTTCCCAAAATAATTTGACTTGTTTGAGTGCCCTAAATGATGATATTATGCTTTGGCGCAAAAGGCTAGGTCATGCAAGCCACTCATTTTTGAACAAACTTGTAACCAAAGACTTAGTGGTAGGCTTACCTTCCATCAAATTCAATGATGACAAGGTATGTAATGCATGTGCCAAAGGCAAACAAGTCAGAAATTCATTTAAATCTAAAAAGTATATAAGCACTACTCGACCTCTTGAATTGATACATATGGATTTATGTGGTCCAATGAGGATCATGAGCCGAGGTGGCAAGAGGTATGTGCTTGTGATAGTGGATGACTACTCTCGTTTCACTTGAACTTTGTTTTTGGCTTCTAAAGATGAAACCTTTGAAAAATTTCTCACTTTCATTAAAATGATTGAAAAGAGAATAGGACATTCCTTGGTATGCTTAAGGTCTGACCATGGAACAGAATTTGAAAATTCGAGCTTTATTGATTATTGTAATGAGCATGGTGTTGATCATAATTTTTCAGCTCCAAGAAAACCCCAACAGAACGGGGTGGTAGAGCGCAAAAATC